>PVIH01007862.1:0-96540 GCA_004025045.1 Sigmodon hispidus
AAAAAAAAAATTCAGAGGGAAAGATGAACACAAAGAAAATATAGGTGTAGCAATCTTATTTGTATGTCTACCCTTGATAAGCCATGCTTATCATTCTTATCCTCTATATAGTTATTGTTAACTCTTCCACATTTTAAATTCTTTTTACTGTGTTTTTTTTAATAAATACAAAATAAAGAAAAAAAAAGTAAGATATGATAATTAGGATCATACTATAATATTTATGCACAGATAATTTTAAGAAATTTAAATAAAAAAATTTATTATTCGGTCATAAGTATCGTCATATAAAATTATTGCTATTTCTTCTTCCTACATAAGAATTTCTTCAAGTAAAAGAATGTCAATGAAATCCTGAATATATTTCTAGGGTTTATCAGGTTTAGAAATGTGGTATTTAAACTGGGTGGTGGTGGCACAGATCTTTAATCTCAGTACTTGCCAAACAGGTAGGTAACTGTGAGTTTCATGCATTCTTACATTGCATAGCAAGTTTCAGGAAACCCAGGGCTACATAGAGAAAGATTGTCTTGAAAAATGAGTGGAAATAGTGGTATTTACCTTTTAAGCTACCAATGTGTGCATACTGCATAAATCATCATAAACATGTGAAGGATAACATGCAAGGTAACATTTTCTTAACAGATTACAGAAAACAAGGAGAAAATTAAGAGCTTCATACCACTGAAACTATGATACATTCTGGAAAAGAATATAAAAAAACACATTTGTAATACAAAAGATTAGTTTTAATTATTTGGCTTTGGCAAATAGAATTTTCATTAATTGTTACTCATTTATTTATTCCAACTATTAGAATATTGGATTGGCTGGTCTGTAATATTTCTCTTTTCGGTTATACCAATTTATCCATTCCATTCTCATTTTGGACTTAGATTTCTGAATATAACATTTTTCTTCACTAGGACAAATACACTGAAACTTATTTTAGGACAGTAAATATTGAGTATAAATGAATCTTTACCATTGTTTTATTATATTTTGCTAAAATCTATTATCTGACTTCTATTTCTACTTATCTATACATATAGTATTGCTCATGTTGAAAATGGAATATAAGTGTTACTCCTGGGAAAGCCTGCATTGCCTAAAAATAACATTGTTGCATGCATAAAATTATATGTTAAAAAAAAAAATGTGTTTACTGAATATGCCTAAAACCTTAACATTGAAGGCATGTGTATATGTAAACAAAACTGGCAGTATGTTAGGATAAGGATCAGAATTTCAAAGTCAACATCAGCTGCATAGGAAATTCCTGTGCAACATATTAGGACAAGACTGCCATATCTGATCATGGTCACTTTTCCTGAATCAAATAACCCCAGAAATTTTTTCTTTCTCTCTATGGAAATAATATTTGAAACTTAACTTTATCTTCCTGCCTCAATTCCATTATTTTTATCATTTTTTGATATATTTCTACATGCCTTATTATTTTGTAAAACAAGGGATATCTCTGGCTTTTTGATATAAAAAATATCTCTTTGCATTTTTCTATACACTACCATTCGGCTATGCCAACACCATTTGTTGAAGATGCCATTTTTTCCATTGAATATGTTGGGGCTCTATGTCAAAGATCAGGTGTCCATAGGTTTTTGGGTTAATGTTGGGAACTTCAATTTGATTCCGTTGATCCACAACTCTGCTTTTAAGCCAGTACCAGGCTGTTTTAATTACTGTAGCTGTATAGTATAACTTTAAGTTGGCATTTTTAATGCTTCCTAAAGTTGTTTTGTTGAGCAAAATTGTTTTGGCAATTCTGGCTTTCTTGTTATTCCAAAGGAAATTGAGTATTGAGTGCATTGAATCTGTAGGTTGCTTTTGGTAGAATTGCCATTTTTACTATGTTGTTCCTACCTCTCTGGGAACATGGAAGATATTTCCATTTTCTGATATCCTCTTCAATTTATTTTTTCAGTTATTAAAAGTTTTTGTCAAATAGATCCGTTTCTTCTTTGGTTGTAGTTACTGCCAGGTATTTAATGTTATTTGCAGCTATTATAAAGGGTGATGTTGCCCTCATTTCTTTTTCAGCCCTTTTATCTTTAGTGTACAGGAAAGGTACTGATTTCTTTGTGTTAATCTTGTATCCTGCTACATTGCTGAATATATAGAAACTTAAGAAACTAGAGTCTAAAACCTTGAATAATTTAATCAAAAAATGGGGTTCACAACTAAAAAGGGAATTCTCAGCAGAAGAATTACAAATGACTGAAAGGCACTACTTAAAAATAATAAAAATAAGTGGCAAACAAATTTTGTACTTTATCCCTTGGGGGGAAAATGTACTTAACATCTTTAGACATCAGAAAAATGCAAATCAAGACAACTTTGAGATACCACCTTACACCTGTCAGATTTGCTAAGATAAAAGACACAGATGATAGCCTGTGTTGGAGAGGTTGTAGAGAAAGGGGAACACTCTGCCATTGTTGGAGGGAGTGTAAGTTTGTTCAGCCACTCTGGAATGCAGTATGGTGCTTTTTCTGGAAACAGGGAATCAATCTCCCCAGCGATCCAGCAATACCACCCTTGGGCATATATGCTAAATATGCACATTCACACTCCAAAACCATTAGCTCAACCCTGTTCATAGCACCGTTATTTGTAACAAGAACCTGCAACCATCTAGATGCCCCTCAACTGAAGAATGGATTAACAAACTCTGGTACATCTACACAATGGAGTACTACTTAGTATTAAGAAAAAAAGATATCTTAAAATTTCCTATCAAATGGATGGATTTGGAGAATATCCTTCTCAGTGATGTATCATAAACCCAGAGAGATTAGCAGGGATTGTACTCACTAAATAGACTTTAAACAAGAAGAAAAGCATGTCCAAGCTGAAAACCACAAATCATTGTACAGCTTGGGATCTCAAACACCTTGGACGGGCACCTTGGAGCCCATTCCCTCCAGAGGAACACCTGACTCAGTCTTGATGATAGGGTGAGGAATGCAAATCTGCCTGGAGTGGATGCTGAACTAAGCCACCTTGTGACCTTGGGACATTCTGCCCTTCCTGGGGAGGAGATAAGGAGATGGGGAGAAGAGACAGTTACTGGGAAGGGCAGGAGGGGGAAGAGAGTTTTAACAAGTGGATACCTGAAAAAAAAATGAGACTTTCTTCATAATTTTTAAAAAAAAGGAAAAAAAAAAGAAATAAAAAGTCTTTCTAAATTCTTTGTCATCTTGTGGATTTGTTTTTTTTTTTTTTTTTTTTTTTTTTTTTTTTTTTTTTTTTTTTTTTTTTTTTTTTTTTTTTTTTTTTTTTTTTTTTTTTTTTTTTTTTTTTTTTTTTTTTTTTTTTTTTTTTTTTTGCAAATGAGTATCTGACCTTTAAACATTGTGTCTTTTGCAAAGGGCATGGCAATACTTCAAAGCTTTCAAGCAGTTTTTGTGGTACAGATGGTGGGCATTAAAATTATATTTCAAAACCTGAAGAACTCCTAATCACTCACACCGTAGGACATAGCTCACAAGATGCGAGGCATAAAGACCCAGAGATCCTAACTAGTTCACTGAATGTCTGAAGAGAAATAAAATAAATGCCTATTTGTGTCCTGAAGTTGATAGTTGCCTATAATCCAAAATAAGTTAGTTTTACCTGTTTTATTTTTCTCATTCAATTTTTTTTATTATTATTATTATGAACAAAGAAGTCACACTTTCTAACCTTGTATATACTTATTCAAGGTTCCTACGCCCTCCCACCACATCAGGTCATTCTTTCTTCTCCACAAATCGCCATCCCATCCCTGGGCAGGCTGCAGACAGTCCCATAGTCCCATTGCCCCAATATTGCTTAGTTTAGTCTCCACTCCTGGCAGATCCAGTTTTCTCCCCCCTCCCTCAAGAGTGAGTCAGATGTTCCTCTAGGGGGAGTGGGATCCAAGGTGTCAGTCCAGGGTATTTCTGATCCCAAGCTGTTCAGTGGTTGTTGTTTGCAGCTTGGGTATGCTTTGCTTTTTTCTTGTATGTTTGTTTCTTTGTTTAGACTCCCTAATGAGTGAGTATATCCCCTGCTTATCTTTCTGAGTTTGTGATACCTCACTCAGTAGAATATTCTCCAAATCCATCCATTTGTTTGCAAATTTTAGGATATCATTTTTTCTTATTGCTGAGTAGTACTCCATTGTGTAGATCTACCACAGTTTGTTAATCCATTCTTCAGTTGAGGGACATCTAGGTTGTTCCCAGGTTCTTGCTATTACAAATAATGCTGCTATGAACATAGTTGAGCTAATGCCTTTGGAGTGTGACTGTGCTTTTTTAGGGTATACACCCAGAAGAGGTATTGCTGGGTCCTTGGGGAGATTGATTCTCAGTTTTCTGAGAAACCACCATACTGCATTCCAAAGTGGCTGAACAAGCTTATACTCCCACCAACAATGGAAGAGTGTTCCCTTTGCTCCGCATCCTCTCCAGCATAGGCTGTCATCTGTGCCTTTTATCTTAGCCAATCTAAGGTGTCAGATGGTATCTCAAAGTTGTTTTGATTTGCATTTCTCTGATGGCTAAAGATGATGAGCACTTTTTCAGGTGCCTTTCAGCCATTCATAATTCTTCTGCTGAGAATTAATTTTAATGTAATATTGATAAAATAATTTTATTTGAAGTATATATTTGACTGAACATACATACAGTAAAAAATAAACATTGAAGACAAATATATTGAGATATGCATCACAACAAGTATGTGTATGTATGTGTGTATACATGCTTATTTTCCCACAGGGTCTTATTTACTGCATAAGAAAAGGCTTGTGCAAAGAAAGCATTGACATAGCTTAAAAGGTGCAAAAAAATATTATTGTTTCTATCATTCTTTTTCAGTAAAGATTAACAAAATGTACATAAGAAATTGTCATTTCTTCATGTCTACATTTTCCTAATTTCAGACGCTTACACAACTTGAAAGACTCCCTATGCTGCACATTTGTAAAACAACACAAAACAGAAGCAATGTAAGTATACATTGTGAAATCATGAAAACTGTAAAAATTGGAGTGCAGAGTCTCATGATTTTCAAAACCAGACATTAGAACCTCTTTCAGTTCATGAGAAATAATTCTGTCCATACAACTGCGCAAGACAGAGCTTTACATTTTTCTCTTGGTATGAACATCATTGTTCATTGGACCCTGAAGGAACAGAATCTCAAATGTGTCAATGCTAAATGGGCATGATGTTCCTTCTGTGCAATTTTTCTATTCACAGCCTCAAGAATTAAAGTAACACAAAGGCAAAAGCTAGTCATCTCTTTTTTAAAGATTGCAACTTGGGAGCTTTCTTAACCAGTGGATGGTGGGTAAACACTGTTTCAATATCTAGAACAAGATACAGCAAAATGCTTCAACAGATTGTTGGGCACCACTCATATTACATGACATTCATCAAGTTTCTGTTTCAGAAGGTAGTGAGGTGATGTTGCAGGAACAGTCATATAAGAATAGCAATTGCTTTGTCATCACAGGAAGAAATAAACATAAGAACATAAATGAGGATGGTAGTTTAGAGGAACATAAATTGAGTGGTAACATGTGAATTACATGTACAGAGGCATTTGAGGAACACCACTGATGTACATGTCCTTAGGGTAAACAAGATGATGATGTAAGTAGTTATCAGCAAAATTCAGTGTCTATTAATGGTTACATATCCGATATCGTGTCTTCTTTTTTGATACCTCTGAGATCTGAATCCTGATAGCTATGAGAATAAATGCTATACAGCATTTTTAGACTCTGTATATATGGTCCTTATAAGTGTATAGGACAGCTGTGTTGGACAGTAGTGTTAATATATAGTAACAAAAATCAATCACTGTTCAAATTGCTACAAAATACCTTTAATGCTTCTGTCTCTGCTATAGCTCCTCTCTCCTGGTTACACAGAAAACTCTTAAAAAAATCATATCACTGATATAAGTATTTGTGAGTTAAAATTAAAAATAGTATGCAACAAGATTAGATTATTCTATCTTTATTTTCAATCTCCTTCCGTAATTCTTTACATTAATAAATTCTTCTCTACACAAAGATTTATATCTGGATTAAAATATGTATTGATGGAATTTTGTTATTATCAATACTGGATATTGACAGAAGCATCTTCAAGAAGGGGAGGGTAACTTTGGCTCATGATTTCAATCAAGCATGACAGAGAAGTCATAGAAGTAGAACAACTCTATCTTTGGTGGCTGGAGCATGAACCTACATTTTCACATGGTTTCAAACAGTGCCAGAGATCTTACAGATGGTAGCAGAATAGCTATAAGCTAAAGTCCATAATCTAAGAACACATTTCCAATAGTTTTAATAAAGCACAGGTTCCAAAGTCTTCAATGCAGCATTGCAGCCTGATTGAGAATATTCAAAACATGAGCCTGTAGGGTAAATTGCAAATTCAAATAATGCCTGGGCTAGAGAGACAGCGCAGCAGTTATGGATACTACTTGATCTTTGAAAGAGCCAAGTTTGATTCCTAGCAGTCAAACGGTGGTTCACAGACATCTTTAACTAAAGTTCAACCATAATATCCTATATTCACATTAATCTTGCATTAGGAAAAAGTCATTATAATTCTTATGGTTCAAAAAAATGTTTCCCCAGAGTTCAAAGTATCCAGTTATTGACTTTAAAAATATGATGTGATAGTGAAGTCAAAAGTTAAAATCTTCATAATGTGAAAGGAATTTGATGATAAATGAGATTTTTTTTATTATTACAAGGTCTGAGTAATGACACTCATACACAAAGAAACCTATAGAGTATAATCTAAAATTAAATGGTAAATTATCTAGCATACATATATACAGGCAAATATATATTGTATGTATTACTATATACATATATAGATTATAGATAGAAGATAAATACAGATAAATAGATATGCAGATAAAAAGTACATTAACACACATTTTATAAACATAGCAACAAACACACTTGGGGGAGCATAGTGTTACTGGTAAGAATTTTGTGAAGACAGATATCCCCGGGCATTTTCTTTTTTCTACTTTGTTACTAAGGGTAGATGTTCATCTTGTTCCTACCCTGGTTCTCAAGCAACAAAGTAAGCTTCCTCACCAAAGTGTCGAGACATCAGCCCTGCCAGGAAGAGCTGTCATAGTCACCCTTTGCCAGCGGAGGAAGAGTTGGTGAAAAGTATTTGAGAGCCATTATTTGAAATAATGGCATACTACTGATTTTCACTTTTCAGTCTCTGAAACTCATCCACTTACAGGTACATCCAAGGGAGCAGTGAAGAGTGGCAGACCTGTCTGTCCACTAGAAAAAGCCCGAGTGGCTGATCATCACAGAAAGATGGCCCACTGCATGGTCCTAGTGGTATCTGTGGCACTACTGATCTTAGAGTCAAATCCACAACATGCTCTTCCTGCTGATCTCCACAAATTTTTTCCAGGACTCTGTACACACACACACACACACACACACACACACACACACACACACACACACACACATTGCATATCTCAAGCCTAAAAATTAACTAGGGTTAATGACTTACCCTAATTTTCAGTTCAGAGTCTGTAAGTAAAAATCAGGAAAAATAAATGACATCATCTGCCCACAGGCTGTGTGTACACACACCACACCTGTCTTCTTTTGTGCTATCACTCTCATGTCCCTGCCATCAGCCACTCCTTCTGCCCTGATTCCAATCTGATAGTTGGTTAATCTCCCTTCTGATCATGTGTAGGCTTACTAATGACAGCAGCTCTGTGTGTTAGTACTTCCTGTGGGCCTGGTCTTGTACCATGTGCTTCCTATGAATCAATCTGTTCATTCCTTACAGTGCCCATATAAAGGAAGAGCTACTGTTACAACTTTTTTTTGGGTGGTTGGGGGGTGGGGAAGGCAAGGTGATAGTAACCCAGCTAGGAATCCTAAGTAGCTCGATACTGGATGATTAGATATAAATTTGAAGCTTAGGGATGACTGTCAGTCTTTCTTATCTTTTTTTATAAGATTAACCATTTATTGAAATATCAAGCACAGCACTGTACAAAGAGTAAATTGTAATAAATAGAAATCTCAAGAGAAACCATAAATGGGTATTAACCCAACTAGTAGTGCAATTTAATCCTTCCCCTTTGCAGACCCCAGATGCAATTTGTTTTTTTTTAAATGTAGAACTCAACAGATATTATTTTCTTTTTCTATTATTTTGAACAAAGAAGCCACACTTTCTATCCCCATTCAAGGTCCCTTCCCCCTCGAGAGAAGGAACTTTTAAAGAAAAAAAAACTTAGGCATTGAGATTCAAAACAAGAGTTCCAACTTTTAACCAACATGCAATTTTAAGAATGAAATACTTTTATCTGGATTGATTTTGTAAAACTGATGTTTGTGTGTGTGTACATGCAATGTTTGGGAGGATTGGATGGTGTGTATGTTTGTGATTTATTTTGAGACAGGCTTTCACTATGGACCTATGTAGATCAGTCTGACCTCACAAAGATATTCCTGCCTCTACTTCTAGAGTACTGAGATGAAGGGCATGTGCCACTGTAACCTCAAAAGGTTAATTTTTAGTCCCTTACAGAGAAAGGAGCCATTTCTGAAAGGTTGGAGCTGGTAGAAACAGATAGGAAGCCTGAAGCAGGCATGAAAGAAATATATTGGATATAGTGGTCAGTGCTCTGCTATCTGGTCTAGAGTGCTACTGTCTTTCTGAGTGTTTCCTACTCACCATTTATCTTCTACTGCACAGTAGTCTTCACTGATAGGAGGCAGTAGAGGTGAACAGAAGAGATAATCACAAGTATTCACAGAACAAGGCACTTTCAGGATCTATGATTCTGTATCCTTTGGGTCATCTTTGTGTAGGGAATGTGTGCTTATATTTCCTGATGAGAGAGTCTCCTATTCACCCATCATTCACATGTAAGTCTGTAAAGTTCACAGCATGTTGGCTCTGATAGTCATGTAGCATGGGGAGACATTGGGACAAGGAAGTGTTACCTCTTACTCTCTTTAAAGCAACTCTACCACATGTATAAATGGACACACTCATGTATACAGGTGCACACACACATAAACACACACACACACTTTCAATTCTTGGAGCTCTGCAGTTCCCTACAAGGATTTTATTCCCCTCTCAGCCAGTACACCGCCCCCCCAAACCCTGCTGCCATAAACTCATTTGTGTATTGTTTAGTATGATAATATGTGCAGTTGAAGTGTTAGTTATATAATTGCAGATCCAATGATGATCTCCTGACCAATTTCAAGACAAACCTATTTTTAATGGAATTGCCAGAGAATAGCATGGAAGGGGGAAGGGGGAGAGAGATTTAAAGTGTACTTTTAAAAGAGCCAAAAAATTTAGCTGCTGCATTTCTAAACCCGAATTTCCAGGGAGGAAATTGGAGAATGACAATTAAGTTGAAGCAGGTGTATGGAAGGGCTGAGTTCACTTCCTGCACAAATGTGAAAAGTTGATTAAGCATAGAGTCTCCAAAGTCCAGAACTCTCAGCTCAGCCAGAGCCCTTGGTGAGTACTTGAAGAAGTCATTTGTCTATCAGTTGTCTCATCTGTAAGTGTGCCTAATGTCCTTTCCAGCTCTAAAAACAGATGATCCTCAGAGGTCAGTGTGCTAATACTGGGACTGTGGATGACGTTGATACCCAAAGATTAGATACCTTCTGTTCAAATTCTTTCCCCAACCCATACTTCTCAGTCAGTTGTTCTGCCACAAACTCTTCTAAGTACACAAGAACCTAGAGTGCTATTGTATAGAATTTCTTGAGGGAAAATGTAAAATGCACCTACTGTGGGGGTTAAGAATGCCATCTATGAAGAACACAGTTGTTCCTGGGGCAGAAAGTTTACGAAGACAATTCTCTAACTACCCGGAGTCACTGGGAGTGAGGGCACAGAGTGGCATGACCAGGTTTGGCAGCTGAGTTCTGCTCTGATTGAGTTTTCTTCTTTTTTTTTCTTCTTTATTTATTTTGTATTTATCAAGAAAAACAGTAAAATGAATTTAAAATGCTGATAAGTTAACAATAACTATAAAGAAGATAAAAATCATAAGCATGACTTATCAAGGGTGATAATGCAAATAAGATTGCTACACATATATTTACTTTGTGTTCAGCTTTACCTCTGAATTTTTTTTCCATCACTGTATATCCATATTCAAGGTCCCTTCCCCGTCCCACTACATCAGGTCATTTTACTTCTCCACAACTCCCCATCCCCTCCTTGGGCAGGGAGCAGACAGTCCTATGGTCCCCCTGACCCAATAATGCTTGGATCAGTCTCCACTCCTGGCAGATCCAGTTTTGTCACCCCTCGCTCAAGAGTGAGACAGGTGTTCCTATAGTTGGAGTGGGATCCGAAGGGTCAGTCCAAGGTGTTTCTGATCCCAAGATGTTCAGTGGTTGTGATTTGCAGCTTGGGCATGCTTGGATTTTTTTCTTGTTTGTTTGTTTAGAGACCACTAATGAATGAGTACATTCCCTGCTTATCTTTCTGAGTTTGTGATACTTCGCTCAGAAGGATATTCTCCAAATCCATCCATTTGCCTGAGTTTTCTGTAGCTGAGCAGGAAAGCAAGCGATCATGAAATGTTCTAAAGCCTGTTGCTTGCTTTAGCACAGATGTAGATCGCCAAACCAATTTCCAGCAATCCTGCCTCTGTTGGTCCGTGCTCATTTAGCCCGTGGGTGTAGTGTGGGCAGTTTAGTGATCTGCCTCATTTGTTATCTCACCTTCCCTTTTGCAGGGTCATTTTCTTTATGGTACAGGACCATTTTTGAACTAAGGGTGGCTGAAGAACAGCCTTGTAATACAAGGTTCTTTGTGAAAAAATGAAAATGAAAAGAGAAAAAAAGAATAAAATTTATGTGAAGAACATGCTCATACACGTACAAACACATAAACATTTACACACACTATGCAAACAATGTACATAAAAATGAAATAAAACATGTAAATACATTACTTTCCTTTGATTGAACAAGACATGAGTGAGTTGACATTAGAAAACATAATTGCAATCAGAATGGAAATAAATTATTTGACAGAAGTTAATCATTTCAATGCTCTAAACATAAGATGTTTGACCTAAACATGTACTTCACAGGGAATCAACATTTAAAGCAATGTGGCATAGATAAATACTCATATCTCCTACTAAACCTACTTTTCCAAAAAATTATTTAATATTTACTTCAAGATGAATCCATTCTGCTAATTTTCCAGAACAAGCATACCTCTCTTTCCAGGATAGTGCTATTCTAATCATGTAACTGAAAGTTTTTGTTTTCTTTATAAACATTTTGATTCCTTATATATCACCTGAAACATTTTTGATCCACAGCTTTCTCATGGCATTTTTCACTTCTGCATTCCTCAGTGTGTAAATCAGAGGATTGAGAAAAGGTGTACAAATTGTATAAAACACAGATATCATCTTGTCCATGGGAAAGGTGGTTGCAGGACGTGTATATATAAATATGCAAGGAACAAAAAACAAGATAACTACAGTGATGTGGGAGACACATGTGAACAGGGCTTTTTTTCTCCCTTCAGCACTGTGGTTTCTCAGAGAATACAGTATGATGACATATGAGACCATGAGCATAAAGAAACTGACTGTGCAAACGGTCCCACTATTGGCTACCAGGAGAAGGTTGATCACATATGTGTCTGAACAGGCAAGTTTTAATAATGGCTGCAAGTCACAGAAAAAGTGATCAATTTCATTGGGACCACAGAAGGGTAAACTCAAAGCCAGGAATATCTGTACTAAGGAATGCACACATGATTCTACACAGACTATGGCCATTAGCATTCCACAGACCTGGCGGTTCATAATGGTCATGTAGTGCAGAGGCTTACAGATGGCCACATATCGGTCAACAGCCATGAGGATGAGAATGAAGACCTCTAGGGAGCCAAATAAATGGAATGTAAAGACTTGGGTTATACACTCACTGAACGAGATAGAGGCTTCTTTCATCATAGAATTCACAATTGTTCGAGGGGCTACAGTTGTAGAAAAGCAGGTATCAGACAAGGATAAGTAGAACAAGAAGAAGTACATGGGACTCCCAAGGGCCTGGCTTGTCTTAATGGTAGCAATGATCAACAAGTTACCCACTAATATCCCCGTATAAAAGAACAAGAAAATGGCAAACACTATGTTCTTTCTTTTGGGGTCTTGGGTCAAGCCAAGGAGAAGGAAACTGGTCACATTGATATTCAGCTGCATGGTTCATGAACATGAAGGAAAGAATATGGAATGTGTCATCTGCAAAAGATAAAGAAGCTCATTTTACTAGATGTGAAAGAAAATTTTTTAAAAAATGTATTTGTTTCGCATAAATATATTCCACATCTGCATTATTAAGCTGCTGTTTCTACTCTGTCTTATGATCTTTATTAATGTCACAAAAAAAGATGAAAGTGAAACAATCCCCACAGTACTCTTTACATACACACTTACTAAACTGTCATGGTTCTTATTCATGTTGCAGTTCAATTAGTAAAAAATGAAGTGTATAGTTTTTTTATTTATCTTATATTTATGACAAAACTTCTGGTGGGACATCACTTTTCTAATTTATTTTCTTTATTTAGAATAATTTGAGTATCACTAGAGTGGTCATGTAAAGCTGCTTACACCTCACATTCTGCAAAACTATTATTTTCTCTTTATGTTACATATTAATCCCTTACATTTATAAATAATATTACAATAATTTTGAGGTATTGTTCCCTGAAAGAAAGATAAAGAAATGACAGTTACCTACAAACAATATGGGAATATCAAATATATTATTTATGATATGTTTTAAATGGTTTGTGTAAACAGAAAAGAATGTTTTAATAGTAACTATTAAATATCTCATCGTCTATTTTTCTTCTACTTCTAAAAATTATACCTTAGAGTCTTCATATGCTTTGATAATACATTAAGATTAAGGGGCATTTCACATTATCTAATGGTACATATTTGTACCTAATTATCCTCATATATAAGATACCATTGTAGTTATTCTCAAAAATTGTTGTAAAATTAGATTATGGTTTTCATCTCTAGTATAGTATTTTAATATTCAGGCATCTAAAATCCTAAGTTCTCAGACAACAGGAAAATTTTAAAGATGAAATTAAGTATGGTTTTAAAATAGGGGATGCCTGTTAGTCTATAATATTTTTTTAACTTATTCTCAGATCTAGAAATTTTTATGATTATATTCAAGCATAGAAAATTACATTTTTGAACAAAGTCTATTTTCATAATGGGGGAAAATTTAAAAGAAGGTTCCTAATCAAAAACCTTTCCTGCTTTTGCTTATGAAAATAATCATTATCATTTTATCATCATTCAAACAGAAATGGTAAAACATTTAATACTTATTCACAGAGCTCTTTATGATGACTGCTATACATGCAATACACTATGGTGAGAACACTGAAATAGTCTAAAGCAGAACCTCATAACAGACAAAATTACCTTTGATTGTAGGTTTCTGCTCATCCTTGAAAATTGCATCTCTTCACTAAATTTGAAAGATATCTTTCTTATTTTAAATGAATTGAAATGCATTTAATTTTATGTCTGTGGAAACTCAGCCTGTATATTTTTATGTGAATAATGTGTATGGCTGGACCCAGAGAAGCATGAATGTTTTTCATGCATGTGTGTATGTATACCATGTGTGTTACTGGTTTCCGCAAGTTTCAAAATCAGAAATTGACTTTCAGGAAATAGGTTAAGGAATAGCTATCAACATCAGTGTTGGTGCTAAGAATGAAGCCTAGTTCTCTATGAGAGCAATAAGTGCTCTTATTTACTGAATTCTTAATCTTAAGAACTATAGTTCACTAAAGGCTTGGTTTATTTTTTCTAAGTTTTATGGGATAATATTATATGTATTTGTCTCAGTTTTTTTAAGTTATAGTAGAATTCTGTAGTAAATCCATATTTTCTTGTGTTTCTTTCTGTCATTTCTGTTTTTATTTTTAGTATGGAGTATTTTATTAGTATTTTTATGTCGAGGTTCCAAAGTATGCATTTGTTAAAAATCATTCGTTACATTTAGGTTTAATTTTGCTATCTAAAACTCACCACTTTTTTTTCAGAATCTTCAACTGATTGAAACAAATTTACAATGTATGTCCTTAATAATTTTCAGGAATTGCACTAATATCTGTTACAATGTTTGTCTAGCAATTTCTATTTTATTGAAGTAGGTCTTCTCTTCTTTTGTTTAATTTGGTTAAGAATTTTCCATTTGTGTTAATCCTTTAAAAGTTTGTAAATAAATGAATAAATAAAAATAACCAAAGGAAAAAAAGATTTAAAAAAGAACTATACTTCACTATTTAATACATATTTATATGTCTAATCAAGTTACTCATTTTTGTGTTTCAATAATTAAAGCACAATATTAATTACTTTCATAATATGATTTCCAGTAGGAACTAAACTTACAAGAACACATAGTTCTGCTATCTGACTTTAAAAATTAAAATTAATGTCTACTTGATTTTAATAAATTGTATAAAAGAAATAACTCTCCCAAGGACCTGGTGATCTTTCAAGTTAATTTATGTGAAAAAACTTAATGCCATCAAATACTATGTCATTTCATCCATTATATTTACTTTTATCATCAATCCATATATTGTCAATGACTACAATGCAGTTATTTTTCTTGTATATTCAAGAAAATATTTAAAAATAAACTAAAAGTTCCAGATTCATATTTCATTCACAAGAAAAAAATTATGAGTCTTCATCAAGTATCTAATAACAAGTTTAATCAATGTTTTCTTACTTGGTCATTTTTGCATCTGCACTTTATTAATCTTAAAACTTCAAACAAGAAACCATTACAAAGACAAGAATGATTACCTCTAGACTGATAAAATTAGGTTTGCATCTCTCTAAATAGAAAAGCTCCATGAGCCTGTAGACGAGAAAGCTACAAATGAAAATGATTTTTTTATGAAAAAAATTAATTTTCAGTGTGAAGTGACAAAATATTTAAAACAAATATTTTAATGAGAAAATATAATTGTAGTTTATTTTGAGAGTTACTTCTTAACAGTTTTATACTTTTTCATAATTTTATAGAATTTAATTTAATTTAAAAATGTAAAATTATTAAAATACAATATGTGTGCCTTTCATGTAGGTTTTTTTGTAGAATATGAGACTAGGATATCTATGCCTCTTAAGGATTTATTGATCTCAGATCTGAAGTCAGTGTCATTAGCAAAGTACAAAATTTTTGATTGTTTCAATTGAAGTATTTGCTATTTTGAATGCAATAATACTTATCTAATATTGTTAATTTCATTCAGATTATAAAGACATCCACATAATTACTGTGTTGATAATTTTTATCTTTCTTGTATGTAGATGGCAAATACATTTATAATTTATAAAGCCAGGACAAAAACCTAACCTGAAGCAGCAATAGAACTGAGTTTTCTCAAAATATGTTAATGAGTTTGCTACATGACAGAATGGAAAGAACCATGGTCTGAATAGCTCAACATAGCATGAGATGCTGACATCCAGAAGAATGACTATCTTAGCATTACAAACTGAGACATGAATCCTTGGTCTTTGGGGCATTCAAAGATAAACTTAAAATCCCACATTTCTCTTTGACTGTTTTCAGCTTTGGTTTTTCATTTTTTTAAATTGGTTTTGGTCTTAGAGTTGTGGATGTTAGTGTTTTAGCTTGATTTATATTATTCTTATTTTTTAATTGGATTTTGGATTTTATATGTATAAACCACATTTGTTCCCATACTTTTCCAAAAGTAGTAATATTTTCAATTCATCGGGTTTTCATGAGGTACTAAAATATACCCCATTTTCCTCAAGATGAACAGTACCAGAATACAACTTAACTTCTAGAAACAACTGCATCTACCTCAATTTGTCAAACAAAAAGAAACAACTTTAGATTGGCTATGTTGATTAAAAAATAATGAACACAGAGTATGTAGGTGTTGGAGGGGATGGAGATAATTCTAGAAAAGTCAGATAATATACAATTGTGGGAATCAGTGTCTCTTGGCTTCTTCCATGAGTCTACATTACATTGAAGAACTTGCGGAGTGAAAAATCTACTTCTCCAGATTGTTGTTGTAAAGAATCATCTGTCCTTAATTCAAATGACAATGGTTTGTGTCTTTTAGAGACTGGTACACTTAATTTTACTTCTATCATATTCTGGGACCACTAATTGGCTGCCCCAATTTCTTTAGTTTATAAATGCTTAAATTAAAGAGTAACATAATAACTTTTCTGAAGCCTCTCAACCTATGCTACTTAATTCTATGACTCATGCTATCCAAAGGAGCACTAAGAAATAGTCCAGGCAGAGAAAAAGAAACTCACTAAATTCATAATATTCAAGGTATATTTTCTATATCTATTTCCCTCAATTGTCAAGCAATTATCATTTCTTCCTGATAATTAGAAATCTATTTCTGAGCCTTAATAGACAAAGCAGATGCAATGTGAAATACTTGAGCACAGTACTTTATGAAGTGAAAGCATTGAGCACTGTGAAAGGCTTAGGCTTGATAAAATGATACCTAACAATTGTGAAGAAGCAACTACATAATGAGATTTCATAAAAATGTCAATGTTTGATTATTTCATCATTCTTCTTTATTACATATATGATAAGTGCTCTCGAATTTTGGTTGTTCTGAAGTTTATATGAGAAGTTAGTCAACATTTTAAAATAAATTTCAGGTGCCTGTTTATTGTATGCAATAGGTTGTAATATCATTTGATGCATGTAAATAATATTCATAATATAATACAATATAAAGTACTGTACTCAAGGATTTTACTTATTCATCAAAAAGAAAACAGAATTTCTTTCAACATTATTATTTTTTGAGTTAGACATAATATAACATCTTCTAGGTATTAAGTGCACATAGATCATTCTCTGTCAGTCTAACGCCATCTCGCTATTTTAGATGAAACATTTGATCATGTTTCTATACTTTAAAATGTCAAGAAACAACCATAAACTTTAATATAACAAATGCATCCTTTTCTTTATACAGATAATTATAGACTTTCAGATACCTGCTTCTTATAAAGAATGCATTAATTTTAGAGCATTGCTTTCTTCTAAAATATTATTTTATAATTATTATAACAGTAAGCATTTAAAAAATACTGGACTATTAAATTTAAGGGTTTTTTCCCTTTTTTATTTATTATGACTAAAGTCTCATTATTTTATCCATGCAAATTTTCTTCCCCCTCCTGACCCTCTGAATCACACAATCTTCTCCCCATCTTCTTTCTTAATGTTTATTAGAGTACTCTAATCATTCATTTCCATAGTCTATTGAAATATATTTAAAACATACATATTTACCAACCTATAACAATGTGTTCTGTACTCAAGATGTGGAAATAATCTCTATCCTCTGTTAAGAGACTGACCACATGAGTCTTACCTACCCTAAAACTGTAACACCTTTTGATAACAGCTTTCCCCCCTGGATGCAGGAAAACAATGTTATTTCTGTCCTCCAAAGGGAATACATTAACACATAAGGGAGCAAGACATTGACATTGGAGGTAGCATAATCAACTAAGATTTTTTACTCCACCTAATGAAAAGCATTTCAGATATCTTGATGCATCTAATTTGTTCTGTATGTATAGACTATAGCAATATCAAATGACTCATTATTAAATTCATCAACAAGACAAGACTTGTTACAGGCATATCTTTATTTGCAGTAAAGCTGACAGAGGATAAAAATGAAAATACATGGATGGTTAGTGAAGTTGACAGTGGAAGACACAAAAAAAATGAAAAAATATTATGCTACAGGAGAATTGGGATCATGACCTTGGTTCCATGTACTGCTCTACATTAACTTTACTAAGTTGAGAAGACAGACAAGAGAGATTTTAGATTTCATAGTGAACTTGCAAGGTATTTGTAAATATTATTGGAGAGAAAAGTGTTGCATGAAGAATACAGATGGCTGTTTTGTGGTCTACAGAAAATGCATTTTAAGAACCCTACATTGTGAGCAATTCTCCAAAGATTCAATACAGAGCCTGAATCTCACATTAGAACTGAGGATTCAGACATTAACCCAAAAACCTATGAACACCAGATCTTTGACAAAGAAGCCCCAAACATTCAATGGAAAAAAGATAGTATATTTAACAAATGGTGTTCACATAGCTGGATGGTATTGTGTAGAAAAATGCAAATAGATCTGAACCTGTCACCCTGCACAAAACTCAAATCCAAGTGGGTCAAAGACCTCAACATAAACCCAGCCACTTTAAACTTGATAGAAAAGAAAGTGAGAAATACACTTCTACGAATTGGCACAGGCGACCACTTCCTAAGTATAACACCAATGGCACAGACACTAAGAACAACAATCAATAAGTGGGATCTCCTGAAGCTAAGAAGCTTCTATGAAGACAAGGACACTGTCAATAGGACAAAAGGACAGCCTACAGAATGGGAAAAGATTTTAACCAACCCTACAAGTGATAGAGGACTGATCTCTAAGATATAAAGAACTCAAGAATCTGGAGCCCAAAACCTTGAATAACCCATTCTAAAAATGGGGTTCAGATCTAAAAAGGGAATTCTCAGCAGAAGAATTACGATTGGCTGAAAGGCACCTGAAAAGGTGCTCATCATCTTTAGTCATCAGAGAAATGCAAATCAAAATAAGTTTGAGATACCATCTGTCACCTGTTAGATTGGCTAAGATAAAAGACACAGAGGACAGCCTGTGCTGGCGAGGATGCAGAGCAAGGGAAACACTACTCCATTGTTGGTGGGAGTGTTAACTTGTTCAGCCACTTTGGAATGCAGTATGGTGGTTTCTCAGAAAACTGAGAATCAATCTCCCCAAGGTCCCAGCAATACCACTTCTGGCTCAATACCCAGAAGATGCACAGTCACACTCCAAAGGCATTAGCTCAACTATGTTCATAGCAGCATTATTTGTAATAGCAAGAACCTGGAAACAACCTAGATATCCCTCAACTGAAGGATGGATTAACAAACTGTGGTACATCTACACAATGGAGCACTACTCAGTAAAAAGAAAAATTGATATCCTAAAATTCTCAGGCAAATGGATGCATTTGGAGAATATCCTACTGAGTGAGATATCACAATCTCAGAAAGATAAGCAAGGGATGTACTCACTCATTAGTGAACTCTAAACAAACAAACAAACAAACAAACAAGAATAAACAAATCATGCCCAAGCTACAAACCACAACCACTGAACAGCTTGGATTCAGAAACACCCCAGACTGACACCGTGGATCCCACTCCCCATAGAGGAACACCTGACTCACTCTTGAGGGAGGTGGGAGAAAACTGGATCTACCAAGAGGAGAGACTGAACTAAGCAATATTGGGGCAGTAGGACCATGGGACTGCCTGCAGCCTGCCCAGGGATGGGATGCAGATTTGTGGAGAAGAAAGAACAACTTGATGTTTTGGGAGGGGGTAGGGACCTTGAATAAGGATATACAAGGCTAGAAAGTGTAACTTCTTTGTTAATAATAATAATAATAATAATAATAATAATAATAATAATAAAGGAAAAAAGTAAAAAAAGAAAATTGAAAAGAAAATGTTTTCCATTTGTTTTATGAACCATGTCACTGGAAACAGATTATTCCATTTTCAAGGTTCTAGTATTAGAGATAAAACAATTTAAATGTTACTCAGATACTTGAGGTAAATTGTATCAGAATATGGGAGAATAGTACAAACAAAAGAAATAGAGTAGGTAATGTAAAGATATCCTTAGTTTCTTGTAGAAGAAATAAATAGAGAAAATTAGTCTTTCTAAGTTATAAATTAAGAATAAGGATATACAGGGATGGAAAAGATGGAAAAAAATAAAGAGGGAAATCGGAACACAAAGTAAATATGTGTGTAGCAATCTTAAAAAAAAAAAAAAAAAAGAAGTCAGACCCAAACAATGAATTCTGCAAATAGTCTCATGAGCAATGGGGTCTATTCAAAGAAACACTCTAAAGTGTAAGAATGTGTATCATAGGGCTGGAGTCATTGTGCAAAAATATAATTAGGAAAAAAAAAGAAAAGAATGTTTTCTTACTTGGAAAGTATTAAATAGAAAGACTTCGCAGTGAGGGTCTGTTAGCAAATGCCTCTGTCAGAGGAGCTTTGGGTCATACAAGTTCTCTCCTCCAGGAACCAATAAGTCAATCTTACTGTTTCATATACATCATATTCACTTTGTGCTTCTAGAGTCATGCTGTTCTCATCAGGATATAAAACAGGAATTTCTGCTAGTCATAGGAGTCTTCAAACTCAAATTGTCAAGTGAAGCTCCCTAAAAGCCATGTCAAAAGGTATCATCATCTGAATAATTTATTTATAAAGAAGACTGGTGTTGATTTACCTATATTTTAAAATATATGCAATGAAAATGTGATGCTTTCTCCTTCATTAAAATTAATGTGTTAACAAGGACACAAGGAATGATCACAAAAGTCATTGTTAAGTAGGGTTCCAATTGCTTATATCTTTCAAACTTGCTAATTTTTAACTAGATACCTCGCAAACTTAGTAAAACGATATTGCAAAGTAGCTACCTAACAATTACTGTGAAAGACATACTGAAGAAAATAATTTCTCTTAAAATGACATCCAAACTGTTTAAAAACTTAATAATTACTCACATATTATACTTATCTTTTCATCTATATTGCTAGATTATAATGTAAAAAAAAATGTCATTTTACACAAGAGAGACAAAACCTGTAACAGTTATACAGCTTTCTGTTTAGGTGGAAGTAGTCTATTGCCATGAGGGGGAATGACAATGTAACCCTAACCCTAACCAGTCATTAAGATAAAGGCTGTGTTAAAGACCTAGTGTATACATGGCCTGTAGTCATGGAAAGGAAATCAACATGATAGAATATATATCCAATTATTGGTGTAGTGCTAGAGTTCTTTTATATCCTCTAGTGGAAGGGAGGTAGAAACTAGCTATCCTGCTGAATTCTGTTAAACTGCTTCTAAAGACAATTAGGTAAAAACTATGAGATAAGTCAGCATATAATAGAGGGTATTTTGTTCCTCTAGCTCCTGGGGATAGATATAACTATGCCCTGGTCCAGCTACAGATTAGATTCAAGTCCTGAGATTTAGAAGGGCCTTTAGCTTGAACAAATGAATTATCACTACCAGTTGAGTTAAACACAAGTAGCTGGCCCCAGGTAGCTCTCGATCTCTTTATTTATGGATAAAAATGTGGCATGTTTTTCCATAGTAACAAATAAATTTTACCATCCTTCAAAATTAACCTCCAGAAAGAAAAAATATGTTTTCTCCCAACTTTTATAGCAAATCATCTTTTAACTTAAACTCCACTTATTTTCTTAGCTTGGTCAAATATGAAGCCAGTTATATCCTTTCTTTACAAAACTAAAAGGTGATGAACATAGGAACACATTCTCAAAATGATCCAATTTAAAACTTATTTACAGAAATAGGGGCGATCTATTTCCAATCCTGTCAGCACTAAATTAGAACAGCTCCCTTGTTCTGAAGTGACAGCTAACATTCCTAATAAGAAACTCTTGGCATCTGCTCCCAAAGAATTTTATGGAAAATATTAGAGAAATAATGTATTATCTAGGAATGTTCATATTTGTCCCATTCAAGGTATACAAATAACACTAAAATCTTCAAGAAAACCATCAGTCATTGTAAGAGGGAAGAGAGTATACAGGTCACCCAGTCCCACAGTATTCTGTGCTTTCCACAATGTCCATTTGTCCTTGCTGAGTGAGACTGTCCTCAAGGGATTTTGGCTCATCTGAAGAGCCATGGGACAAGCGTTCACATCCTGGTTCAAACCTATGCCATACAGCTCCCAACATAACTGTGATTACTAGAGAGTAAAGAAGTTAATCTCAATATTCATAGAGTATAATTATCAATCCAAATTACCAAGGTTAGACTAATTAAAGCAAGAAACTAATTAAAGCCTGCATAAACAAACAAACAAATAAAAAACATGTAATTATGTTTTATTTACCTGTAGGTAGATTTCAAAAAAAGTTATAGTTTAGGGATAGGGGCTTTCCAAATAGGTGGATTTGTCAGGCAAAGAGGTAGAGTTACAGAAGCAGAAACTAATGAATAGTCTATGAAAAACTCTTTGAAACAGATGTTTGCAATGTGTTCAAAACAAGGTAGTCATAAAAAGGTGGTAATAACAATGGGTGCCAATAATAACAGGTGGTTATAATAACATTTTGAAAAAAAAAAGTATTGTTGCCATTTCCTGAAAGAAGCAGTGCAGAACCATTTTTTCATTTAGATTACAGCTGGAACAAAGGTCAATTCAAGAAAAACAGATTTAACCATAATCAGCAATGAACCTAGTTTGTCTATAATGTGAGAAGGCTTTGAAGCATAAGATGAAGGCAGGCAGGTTAATCAGACTATGCTTAACATGATGATGAGTTCATATCTGCATGTAATATTGATCTATATGTACAGGTCTCCTGGATATAAACCATCTTCTCAGAAAAACTTTTGCTTTTTGGCATTTGAGGTATGGGAGAAGTGAATGCTTATCAACTTTGCCTTATCTTTACAAAGAAGGAAGGTGGTGCACAGAATGGGAAGCAGAAAAAGCAAGGTGATAATGTCTTACTGATAAAATATATCAAGAAGTGGGGCCATGTGGTGGAATGTTCTGTATGCTGTAAATAAACTAACTGATTTGGCCTATGTAGAGTACCATAGAAGTGGGTGGAGAATCAGAGCACCAGCACCTAGGAAGAAGGGTGGAGTTAAGCCAATCTCCATTCAACCCCCAAGAGGAACAGACATGTAAGAAGTACTGGCCAGCCATGAGCTGAGCCATGTGATGGGAAGATTAATGGAAATGGGTTAATTTAAGAAGAAAGAGCTAGCTAGTAATGTGCATAAGACATGGGCCAAACAGTCTAAAGAATATAAGCATGTGACTCATTTCTTTGGGGGACAAAAACCTGCACGAACCAGGTTCTAAACCACCGCACGGCACGCCAGGTCACAAACCTCCCTGACCCAAAACAGCCAGGGAAAAACCTTCTACGACAGGGCTAACATTCCAATATCTAACAAAATAGACTTTAAACTAAAATCAATAAAAAAAAGACCAAGATGGACTCTACTTAGTCATCTCCGGGAAAATCAACCAAGACAAAATTTAAATACTGAATATCTATGCCCCTACCACAAGGACACCTATATAAGTAAAAGAAATATTACTAAAGCTTAAACTTCATATCAAACTTGACACACTAATAGTGTGAGAATTCAGTACCCCACTTTCACCCGTGGATATGTCAACCAGACACAAACTCAACAGAGAAATAAGGCATCTAGCAGGAGTTATGACACAAATGGACTGAGTAGATATATACTGAACCCTCCACCTAAACAAAAAACAATATGCACATTTCTAAGCACCCCATGAAACTTCCTCTAAAATTGGCCACATACTAAGTCATAAAGAAAATACCAACAGGTACAAAAATTGCATATAACTCCTTGTACCATATCAAATAACAATGGTCTAAAGTTAGAGTTCCACAACACCAAAACTCAGAGAAAGCCTACCAACTCATGGAAACTAAACATCACTCAATTGCATCACCTTTGGTCAAAGAAGAAATTAAGAAAGAAATCAAAGAATTTCTTGAATTTAATGAAAATGAATCCAGGACATACCCAGACTTATGGGAAACAATGAATGCAGGCCTAAGAGAAAAAATCATAGCACTAGATGCTTACATGAAAAAACCAGAAAAATCTCACAAAAGAGCACTATCGACACAGCTGAAATCCCTAGATTAATTAGCAGCAAACTCACCTAGAAGGAGCAGACCACAGGAAATAATCAAACTCAAAGCTGAAATCAATATAATTGAAGCAAAATAACAATACAAAAAAAATTCAATGAATGAAAGACCTAGTTCTTTGAGTAAGTTAACAAGATAGAACAACCCTTATCCAAACTAACCAAAAAGTAGAGAGAGAGTATACAAATTAACAAAATCAGAGATGATAAATGGAACATAATAACAGACTCCCCCAGGAAATCCAGAGAAATATCAGGTCATATTTTGAAAATCTATAGTCCAAAAATAATGGAAAACAAAGAAGAAATAGACAGCTTTCTGGAGAGGTACCATTTAACAAAATTAAATAAAGATCAGATTGAAGACCTAAATAGACCCATAACACCAAAGAAAATTAAAACTCTCAGTAAAAGTTTCACAAATAAATAAATCACAAGCCCAGATAGATTCAGTGCAAAATTTTACCAGACATTCAAAGAAGAGCTAATACCAATATTCCTCAAAATGTTCCATACAGTAGAAACAGAAGGAATATTGCCAAACTCTTTTTATGAGACCACAATAACCTTGGCACCCAAGCCACTCAAAGATACAACAAAGAAAGAGAATTAAAGACTAATTTGCCTCATGAACATTGATGCAAAAATTTTCAACCATGTTCTGGTGAACTGAATCCAACAACATATAAACAAGTCATTCACCACAATCAATTATACTTTATCCCAGACATGCAAGGATGGTTCAACTTATGAAAAACTGTAAATGTTCTCCATCATATAAACAATTGGAAGGAAAAATAACCACATGATCATATCCTGATATGATGAAAACACCTTTGACAAAATCCAACACTCCTTCATAATAAAATTTCTGGAGAGATCAGGCATACAGGGAAAATATCCAACTATAATGTTGGTGATTTACAGAAAGCCAATGGCCATCATTAAACTAAATGGAGAAAAACTTAAAGAATTAACACTAAAATCAGGAACTAGACAAGGCTGTCCCCCTGCCCTTATCTATTCAACATAGTTGTCGATGTTTTAGCTAAAGCAATAAGAGAGTGAAAGGAGATACAAATTGGAAAAGAAGAAGTGAAACAATCTCTATTTGCAGATGATGTGTTTTTATACATAAGTGATACACAACATTCTACCACGGAACTTCTACAGCTGATAAACACCTTCAACATTGTAGCAGGACATAAGATTAACTCAAATAAACCCGTAGCCCTTATAAACACTAATGATAAAAGGGCTGAAAAAGAAATAAGGGAAGTGTCACCTTTTACAATAGCTGCAAATAGTATTAAACACCTCCATGTAAATATAATCAACAGTAACAGATCTGTTTGACAAAAACTTTAAATCACTGAAAAAAGAAATTAAAGAGGATATCAGAAAATGGAAAGATCTCCCATGTTCCTAGATAGGTAGGATCAACATAGTGAAAATGGCAATCTTTCCAAAGGCAATCTACAGATTCCATGCAATTCTCATCAAAATCCCAACATAATGTTTAACAGACCTTGAAAGAAGAATATTCAATTTCATTTGGAATAACAGGAAAACCAGGATTGCCAAAACAATTTTGCTCAACAAAGGAACCTCAGGAGACATCACAATCTTCAGCATAAATAAACTGTAGAGTTATAGTAATATAAACAACTTGGTACTGGTATAAAAAGATACATGTGGATCAATGGAATTGAACTGAAGACACCGATGTTAACCTGCACACCTATGAACACCTGATTTTTGACAAAGAGGTAAAAATTACTCAATGGAAAAAAGATATTATTTTCAAAAAATTGTGTTGGCATAATTGGATGGCAGTGTGTAGAAAAATGCAGATAGATCCAAACCTATCTACTTGCACAAAACTCAAATCCAAGTGTATCAATGCATTGGCATAGGTGATATAAATATAACACTAGTAGAATAGAGAACCTGGGATAGAACGAACCATTACATCTTGGGATCTAAAGCATTTTACATCTAGAGCTGAAGACTGTGATACAACTAATAAAGTTCATGGTGAAATTTTACCATATGTGTACAATATTCTTTGCATAAAGATTCCTCAAGTAATAATGGCAAAATATTATGCATAAGGGTGAGTATCTGTATTCCTTAAGTTGTAATTTACACCTCTTCTAGCTTTATTCCTGTCCTTTTTCAGCACCACACAACCATGATGATGATCATAGTTAGAGTTAGAAGACATGTCCAAGCTTCACTTTAGTATGTTTATATTAAGTATTAGTGACTAAGCAATGAAGGCACATTCATGGGCACACTTCTCCATTAATAATGGACCTTGATAATGCTTTTCTTTATTTCAAGGAAAAACCTTACAGTATACATTAATGATGCTTGGGGCATTTGTAAACATCATGGAATATTTTATATATGTGTTCTATGACTGTGGACTTAGCAAAGCATCACACTTCATGTATCTACAAAGTATGAACTTAAACTCTACCTGCTCAAGTGTATAGTATGTAATTGAGCATACATAGTAGAAGGTTTATTCTTTTCACCAAGGAGTGCATAAAACACAATAGAGGCTATTGGTTATATGATAAATATTTATGACTGAAGACTGCATGTATTTTTAGTACCTTACCACGTGAAATGTGACAAGGGAGTTTGAACTTAGTACTGTCATATAGAACAATATGCATAATTAGTAAAGATACATAATTGTAATTGGTCCAAGCAAGGAGTCAATTTCTACTGTCTTGTTAAATAGGTATGGTTTATATGTCAAATGCCTGCTAAACATCTGTGTTTATGTCATTTAGCTACTGTTGTCAGCCACCTTCTTCATAGAAAAAAATTGTTTAAATAACGGTTAGTCTTTACAATAGAGAATAAAAACTGATCAATTATTACCTGAATAATAGCAGATAAATCTCTCTATATCATGGAATTCAAGTGTTCAGGAAAGGATCATACTCATTCACCCTTTCAAAGGCTGAAGGAAACCTTGGAAGAGGTTAAGAAAAGTTCAAAGAGCTAGAGAAAAGTAGTAGAGTATCATCAATTGGAAGTTAGGTCAGGATATAAGCATTGCTATCATGGATAAATGTTGTTGTGATGGCATAGAGGATTGGCTCACATTCTTAGCAAGAAAAGCAATGAAAGAAATACAGCCATGGTTTGCTCATATCATTATTATCATAAAGAAATATATATTGCAAAATAAATTTATCACAAATAAATTTGAAAATGAACACAGAAAAATAGTAAATCCCACTTCAATGTAATTTTGAATCTTGTAACATCAAATGTCTCCAAAATTGAATACCTTAAAAAATGAATCAAAGGATATTGTTTCCTCTTTTGGGTTGTTTTGCTGAATAGCAATCATTCTACATTGCTGACACTTCTTGTTACTTATCCTTTAAACAGTCAAAAATTCTAAGTAGGAAAAGCATGCATAGACTCAATATACTAACATATATAGATATCTCACACACTGATTTATTGTGCTATATGACTGAAAAATCCACTGTTCCAAGGAAAGATGTCATTTTTGTCAAACAAATAAACAGGCATATGTATAAATAGTGACAGAGTTAATTATGTTTCAGAAGTTACAAAATATTTCCTTTATATTGTAGACATTTCAACAGTTGCATGAGTGAAGCAATAATTTAGATATATAAACATTTTTGGATAAAACATTAAGAGATTTCCTGATACTACAGATGAACTGTGATGACTTCAAGATTCTATTCTTCCCAATTCCTACAGTTAAGGAATTGCATACACAATGAATTAGGAAATACTGACCAAAAAAGACAACTGCTCGAGTAGACAGAAATAGCTAAACAAAGGGAATTAAAACACTGTGCTGGAAAAGACATGTATAAAAATAATATTATGTAAAACATGGGACAAATTATAAATAAGACAGTAATATCTCTAATGTTGAAAATTAACAAATGATATTTTACACAGACTGTGAGCAGTTAGATTGCCATTGTTTCTTTGATCAGTAAATGAAAACATTTGCTTATTGGTTTCATTAGATGAAATCATGGATAACAAAGAATTGAAAGCACATCAAATATGATTAAAAAATCAAATAAAACTGACTTGTGGATCAATGGAATTGAATTGTTCCCCACATTAATCCAAAAATTGCACCTGATCTTTGTCAAAGAGGCTGAAAATATTCAATGGAAAAAAGATAGTATCTTTAACAGATGGTGTTGACATAGCTGGATGGTAGTGTGTAGATTAATGCAATTAGGTCCAAGTTTATCACCCTGCACAAAACTCAAATCCAAGTAGAATGAAGAACTCAACACAAACGCAGCCACACTGAACTTGATAGAAAAGAAAGTGGGGAAAAAACCTCCAATGCATTGGCACAGATGATCACTTCCAAAATATAACACCAATAGCATAGACACTAAGAACAACAATCAGTAAGTGGGACCTCCTGAAACTAAAATGTTTCTATAAGGCAAAGGACACAGTGAATAAGAGATAAACAACAGCCTACAGAATGAGAAAAGTTTTTAACCAACCCTACAAGTGATAGAGGACTGATCTTGCATCCCTACAAGTGACAGAGTACTGACCTCTAAAATGTATAGAAAACTCAAGAAACTAGAGCACGAAATGTTGAATAAACCAATCAAAAAGTGGAGTTTAGAAGAATAAATGAAATTCTCAGAAAAGGAATTACAAATGGCTGAAAGGACTTGAAAAAGTGCTGAACATCTTTAGTCATCAGATAAATGAAAATAAAAACAACTTTGAGATACCACCTGACACTTGTCAGACTGGCTAAGGTATAGACAAAGATGACAGCCTATGCTGGGGAGGTTGTGGAGCAAGGAGGACACTCCTCCATTGTTGGTGTGTGTTCAGGCACTCTGAAATGCAGTATGGTGATGTCTCAGAAAGCTGGAAATCAATCTCCCCAAGGTTCCAGCAATACCACTACTGGGCATATACCCTAAAGATGCACATTCACATTTCAAAGCCATTAGCTCAGCTATGTTCATAAAATCATTATTAGTAATAGCAAGAAACTACCTAGATGCCTAGCAACTGAAGAACAGGTTAATAAACTCTGGTATATATACACAATGGAGTACTACTCAGCAGCAAGGAAAAAATGATATTATAACATTTTCAGGTAAATGGATGCATTTGGAGAATATTCTGAGTTAGATATCACAAACCTAGAAAGATACATAGAGAACTTACATACTCAATAGTGGACTTTAAAGAAAAATCAAAGCATTCCCAAGCTGCAAACCACAACCACTGAATAGCTTGGGAAAAATGTTGAGTTTACTATTCAGTGATACACTGAAGTGAACTGAAAAATAAAAAAAATCAACACATTTGACTGTAATTTGGTTTTTTTTGTATATTTCTTAATTTTTGAGTGTAATATCTTAAAAAACAGGTAGAAAAAATTATATATTTCATGTGAATCAATGTATCTTATATTCATAATCTGGCTTAATCATATTGAGAAGTTCTAGGTTTTAAGAAATGTTACTCTCTTTTGTGCAAATTCATGTAGTTTCTTATTTATTGCTTTTGTAAACTGAATAAAGATGGGCTTTTATGTAAAAAAAAAGAAATGTTACTCTCAAACACAGAAATATTCTTTTTTAAAAAAGAAAATATTTTGAGGCATAGAAATACTGAAAATAAGAAAGATTTTGAAATTGTTTTAGGCTTTTTCTTAAGTCCCCAGAATCTCCATGAGAATGATAGATTAGGTGTGTGTTTATATATAGGAAATGGACTCTCAACAACAGTAAATAGAGTAATCTAGGCTGAGGAGATAAAGGAAAAATACACTGTGTGAGGAATGTTGGTGTACATCTACATTCAGAGTATCACAGGAAGAAAAAAAGGATCAGAGGGAAAAAGGCACAAACCGTCAAAGGATCTCATAAAACATACCCTCTTATGACTTTTATTCACTAATTGATATCTTCCATTTGTGAAATATTACATCATAATACATATACCATAAAATATACTCATGTGAGTATTACAAAATAGTAAAGTACAAACAACAAGAATTACAAAGACAGTATGTCCACCTTAACTCCCCAAATTCCATAGCCTTTTATCATAACACCATAACTATTCCAGGGTGGTGAGTTTTGAAGTTACACCATTAGACTCAAATAGGCTTTGGATGGGTAAGCAAAAAAAAGAGAAATAAATATGCGAGCTTAAGTATACTATATACATATGACAATGGCTTTATTCAATCCAGTATTATGTATAATAAATACATGTAAATAAGAAAATTAAAAATAATAAAAGACAAAACTGACAAGTGGGAAAGTTGGATTGAATTCCCAACAAAAAACATGATTTCATGTACTTTTTCTGAGACAAATAATTTAAGTAGTTAAAGATGTTCTTTAATTTTAATGTATGCATGGATGTGTGTGCAGTGGGTATAGAGAGACTGTGAAAGGAACTGAGGATTTTTCCCATTCCAAACTTGTTCCCTATTCCCCATTACAAAACCAAGGCAATACTTGCAGTCTTGGCATCAATTTGATCAACTCTGGAGTAACTTGTGCTTTGTGGGGTACACATATTAGTAAACTGCTTCTTTGACTCATACCTCCACCAGACTCCTCCCACAAAGACAAACAAACCTTTTGATTTCTGTGACATTTCAAATGGTGGCTGGCATGGGAACAAGGAACAACAAACACAAAATATTTCATTCATTCAACACTGAATGTGACATTTGAGACCAAAACTTGTACATGGCACGTTTCATCTCAGTGTTTCTCAGAGTGTAGATGAGGGGATTCATCATGGGGGCAATTACAGTATAAAACACAGAAATTTCCTTATCATTATTATTACTTCCTGCAGGTAGAACATAGATATAAATACAGGGCACAAAAAATAATACTACCACCATTACATGAGAACTACAGGTTGAGAGAGCTTTACGTCTCCCTGAAGATGATCTTGTCCTCAGATTACACAGAATGAGTATGTAAGAAGCAACTAGTACAAGAAAAATGGCAAGGACCACCATTCCAGCATTGGCAATTACTAAAATGCTAACAACATGAATATCTTTGCAGACCAGTTTCAAAAGTGGCTTGACATCACACAGGTAGTGGTTGATGTGGTTGGGGCCACAAAAAGGCAGACTGAGTACCATGAGCAGTAAAGCAATGGAATGCCAGAATCCCACTGTCCAGGCTATGACAACCAGCATATCACATCTCTTCCTGCTCATAATAGTCATGTAGTGCAGTGGCTTAACAATGGCAACATAACGATCCAAGGCCATGGAAACAAGAATAAAGACTTCCACACCTGCCAGCAAGTGGGCAGTGAAAAGCTGGGCCATACATTCATTATAGGAAATGATTTTTCTTGCTGCAGCTAAGTCCCTGATGAGTCTGGGAACCACAGTGGAGGTGTAGGAGAGGTCCATGAAGGAGAGATGACATAGAAAGTAGTACATTGGTTGTTCAATTAAGTGGCTATATATGATAGTGAGTAGAATGAGGGAGTTCCCTACCAAAACAGCCAGGTAACAAAGCAGGAACAAGAGAAAGAACAAGAGCTCTATTCGTCTGTTTTCCCAAAGGCCCATAAAAACAAACTCTGTGACATTGTTATGGTTTTCCATGAACTGCAGGTGACTAAACAATGCACAGCTGAAGCTTAGTTCATCTGAAATTAAACAAAATATATGTACAACTTTGATAAATTTTTAATTTATAGGGATTTGTAAATTATGTACCTATCTTCATATTAAATACATATTAATATATGAATATATTAAACTGACCATTTATGTGAACATGTGTAATTATCATCCCATGCATAACTGAATAATAATAGTAATATTCTATGCATAGAAAATTTGTAAATATTATATATATATATTTAACTCATAGAATGAAATGTGATCTGTTCTGATAAACATTTTCCATGTTAAGATATACAGAAATTGCCAAGGAAGAGAATTATAGAAATCATTAAGTATAATATCAATAACTGGCATTTAGTTTTTTTCTGATGCCACCATATTAATTCTTCTGTTATGTTTTCCAATACTAAGAATAATTCCACTAATTTTCCTTAATTATGAGTAAATAATTATTTTAATAAATAAATATTATTTTACACTGAACCTGGAATTTAGTAAATATATGTGAATATTCCATTTGGTGAATTACATATATTTATCTATATTTCCAAATGTTAATTGTTTATTAATTATAGGAAATGATTTTATTAATCGTTTATAATTGATCACCAATTTCTAAAAGGTACTATGTTCATAATCACACCAGTGAAATCGCTGCATTAGCTGATAAGAGTTTCTGTGCTTTTCTTTGGATAATTTTAACAAACCTCAAGATACAGTGAGTCTAACAAGAAAGTATTTTAAGTACCTACATGTCTAGCATTTAAACTGAAAGGCCAATTTTTGTAAATCTCTAAATACCATATGGCAGGTTTTAAAACAATTGACATGATAGCATCATTCCTAAGACGTGATCTTTTGCTGGTCTCATGTTGTTTTGTTTTTTGTTAATTTTTTTTTGTCAAACTCTGAGTATTTTTAGCCATGTTTATGTTGACATCTTGAAAAACAAAAGGAATAAGTTGATCATATTATTTTAACTATTATCTTGAATGTACTGTCATCCTCAGCAAAATAATACTTTATTGCTAACAGTCTGCAGATTTAGAAGAATCTGAGTTTTCAGTGTAGCAGTAAGAGATGAAACTCATCAGAAAAGCAAAAAGCTCAGATGAAGTAAATTTATTTATTTACAATTGAGTAAATCTATCAGTTCTCCATCCACTGCTTCAATTTGTGAGATGAGTAATGCTGTGGATTTTTCTGTTTTCCCACAGATTGGTTAACCTCATATTAAACATCTCTCAAGTCCACAAAAGTAAATATTGACCAGGTTCATACTGTGTGAAATAATGTATGGATTGGAGAACCAAAAAGATTTGTATAAACTAGAAAATCAAATTTGTAAAATGCACAAATCTCAGTAGTTCTAACTAATTTTTACATATTAATATAAATATGAAATTTACATGAAGACCCAGGGCTATCTTACCTGTGATGATTAAATTGTCTAAGCATATGCTGACCTGCTTTCGTCAGAAATGATTCAAATTTATCACATATAAAGTCTCCACAAATCTGATGAAAACATCCCATGTTATTTAATCATCCATAGGTTCTACTTTATTCGAAGCCTCTTTTATTATTTTCTTTTTAATTTGACTTTTAAGGAAGCAAAGAATGGAGGAAGAGACTAAAGGAGGGGAGAATAATGCAGGAAATAAGAGAGTAATGAACCAAAGAAGAAAAAAGAATGAGAGTGAGGGAGAGGGATGAAATAGGGAGGGAGGGATGGACAGAGGGAACAAGAAACTGGTATAATTGTTTGGTATCCAGCTTTGAAAATACACTTTACCATGGCAGAGAAGTTATAGCAGTAAGAGTGACTTTAACTATGGAGTCAGAGACACAAAGTGGATGATCATGTTACAACTCAATCCAGGCAACAGGGGGAAAATGCTGTTGTTAAATTTATGTCCTTTTTAAAGTCAGGTTTTTCCTATCCTTCCTTCTGCTCATTCCTATACACTGGTACCACCCCACACTCCACCTTTCTGATCCCGTCCCTCTATCTACAAAAGTTTGACAATGATTGTCATTGCACATATAAGCTCTTTCCATGTTGATCTTTCTATTCTCAAAATATTGAAATAATCGCTCCTTCATTCTACCCCTTTCTCCTATTTCCCTATCTCTGCTCCCTTTCCTTTCCTCTCCTTTTATTCTCCTCTCTTCCTCTGAACATCTACCTTTCCCTCCCCAGCACAAATCTTCTCTCCTGATTTCTGACCTTCAACTATTTTCTTTATCTTTCTCACATACACAGAAACTTTCATAATATGGTCTAGAATAATATTATCTCACTTTATTTAGTAACATAACTTTTATGTAAATCATATTTTCTAAATGTCTCCAATTTATTTTTTTAACATGGTGAGTCTTTTGATATACATTGCTTTTAAAACTATGTCAACTGTATCTTGACTAGACAAAAATAGAAAGTTAGGACGTTATTGAAGTGTAATGCTTTAGACTTGAATAATATGCTAAGTCCATGAGAATGTTTATATTGTTAACTGTCAAGAAAATTTTCTATGATTTTTTCTGCTACTTTGAGAAAACATACTTTATTAAAGTTTTTTTTACTTTTTTAAAATTATGAATAAGCTCATATTTTTTATCTATGTATACCCTGGGACAAACTCCCTTCCCCTTCCTTCCCCTTCCACTCTAAAACAATAGTATGTAATCTCAGTGACATGTACAATTACAGGAAAAAAGGTTTACATATTTTATATTTATAATTGATGATGCTTTAAACATGGCACTAAATAACTTTTTCCATTCTTAATCATACCTAATGAGTCTTTTGCATTGTACTTGTGCCTGTTTTCTAAAGAGACAGAACATGCCCTGGCTAACCAAGGACAAAGAGGACTGGGATTTCAATATTATTTACATATTTCTAAGACCATGCAAAATAAAAATGACTTAAACCTGTTAGGAAAATTTTTTCTTGAAATGCTATAATATTTTAACATTAAAAATAACTGAGAAAAGATATGTAAGGAATTAAATTTTTACATATAACTTATTAATATCTGATTTTATACAGAATAAAATCAAAACTCTAAATACTTTTATTATACTCACATATATTTGAGGCACAATTTATAATACTTACTTCTGCCAGGATCTAAAATTTTCTGGGATGCCACTTGTACTTTAAAATGTTTTTTTCTTTCTTTTCTATGACCTTTAAATGAAACAAAAAATTAATGTGGAAAGCACCTTTTTTTTCTCATAAATCTTTAATCCAGGGTAGCTTTCAAAGATTCATTGCCTAAAATACCTTAAGCTAAAAGACAGGGAACCCCAAGAGGGAAATTCTCAGTGGTACTTTTTGTAACAGATCTATGCTGTAGTTAAGGCTGTGAATGTAAAGCTAACACTGTCGTGTGATCACATATTAAAGACTTCTGCCTTTATAAGCATTTTTTATTATGAATAAATACACATTTTCTATCTGTGTATATCCTTGTTCAAGGTCCATTACCCCTCCCACCCCCTCCAGTCACTCTCTCTTCTCCACATCTTCGCATATAATCTCCCCAGCAAGGGCAGTAGGTCCCAATGTCCGAATATGGCCTAGTCCAGCATCCACTCCTGGCAGATCTAGTTTCCTCAAGCCAACATCAAAACTGAGTCAGGTGTTCCTCTAGAGGGAGTGAGACCGAAGGTGCCAATCCAAGGTCTTTCAGATCCCAAGCTGTTCAGTGGTTGTGGTTTGCATCTTGGACATGCTTTGCTTTTTGATTTTTTGTTTAAAGTTCACCAATGATTGAGTATATCCCCTGCTTATCTTTCTGGGTTTGTGATACCTCACTCAGGAAGATAGTTTCCATATCCATCCATTTGTCTGCAAATTTTAGGATATCATTTTTCTTACTGCTTAGGAGGACTCCATTGTGTAGATGTACCACAGTTTGTTAATCCATTCTTCAGTTGAGGGACATCTAGGTTGTTTCCAGGTTTCCTTAGAAAGGCAACAATAAACAAATAAATAAACAAACAAACAAACAAATAAAATAAAGAATTGTGGCAGTGTTCTGCTTGCATGCTTGAAGGCCAAAAGAGGGTACCAGAGAACTCATTACAGATGGTTGTGAGTCACCATGTGGTTGCTGGAAATTGAACTCAGGATCTCTGCAACTCCAGAAGAACAGCCAGTGCTCTTAACCGCTGAGCCATCCCTCTAACTGGGAGTGTGTGAACTGGTTTTTTGGAGTCCATTCCCTATAGAGGGATACCTTGCTCAGCCTTCATATGGAGGATGGGTTTAGTTCTGCCTCAACTTGATATGCAGACTATATTAACTCCCTCAGGGTGTTCTTACTCTCTGTGCGAAGTGGAGGAAGGGTAGGGTGGGGAGAAGCTGGGGGCTAGTAGGAGGAGGAGAGGAAAAGGGAACTGTGATTGGTATGTAAAATTTAAAAAAAAACCTTTTAAATAAATAAAAGAATTGTGGCAATGTAGAAAAAAAGACTTCTGTTATTAATTCATTAGATCTATGACACAAATGCTCCATATTTCTGTTGGTGTAGATAAAATTCTCTGATGTTTTCTCTTTCATCTCAAAATTTTTCTTAAAACTGAAGCTATTAGTTTTGCTTTTGGGACCAAGTGCTGTCTGCAGAGTCCCAGTGCACTCTGGAGCACAGGCAGATAAACTCTGCCTGTCAACATACCCACAGCTCCTGCTGAGGGAATTTGCATGGCTACCCACCACCACCTCGAACTGAGCGAACCAACAACTACATGGGTCTCTGAAGGACACACTCAGACCCCGCCCAGAGGTGAGGAGGGGTCACCAAGCCCAAGCACCTATATCCCAGCCAGGGAGGGAGAGCTGAGCTCCCATCAGTTCCGGTTTCAATTCCGGGATCAAGTGCTCTCTGTAAGTCCCAGCACACTCTGGAGCACAGGCTGATAAACTCTGCCTGTCACCATACCCACAGCTCCGGCTGAGGGAATTTGCATGGCTACCCACTGCCACCTCGAACTGAGCAAACAAACAACTACAGGGGTCCCTGAAAGGTAGATTCAGACCCTGCCCAGAGAGGTGACAGGAGGCACACAAGCCCGAGTGCCACAACTGACCAGGAGTCATCCAATCGTGAATCACTGAAGCCATGGGCAAACGTCAGTGCAAAAAATTACATAATAATACAAAGAACAACATGGTAACTCCAGAGAGAGTAGCGATCTTACAAATACAAGACCTGAACTGAGCAATGAGGAGGAAACAGAAGGAAGCAACACCAAAAATTCCTTTTTGATGATCACTGAAGCTCTCAAAGAAGATATGAAAAAAAGCCTTAAAGGAATAGAAGAAAATGCAATCAAAAAATTGAAAGAGATGAACAAATCTATGAAAGAAACATGGCAGGAACTAAAAGCTGAAATAAAAGCTGAAATAGAAACAATAAAAAAGGCACAAAATGAGGCAAAGATGGAATTAGAAAATCTGAAGAAAAAAGCTGGAACCACAGATACAAGCATAACAAACAGAGTTCAAGAGATGGAAGATAGAATCTCTGAAGTGGAAGACTCAGTAGCTCAAATAGATATATCAGTCAAAGAAAATAGTAAAACTAAAAAAGCCATAACTCAAAATGTTCAGGAAATCTGGGACACCATGAAAAGACCTAATTTTAGAATAATAGGAATAGAAGAAGAAGAATACCAGCTCAAAGGCACAGATAATGTTTTCAATAAAATCATAGAAGAAAACTTCCCTAACCTGAAGAAGGAAATGCCTATAAAGATACAAGAAGCTTACAGAACACCAAATAGATATGATCCCAAAAAAAGTCAGCGGGCCACATTATAATCAAGTCACAAAACATACAGAACAAAGAAGAAATTTTTAGAGCTGCAAAAAAAAGGGCCAAGAATAATGCCTGACTATTCAATGGAAACGATGAAAGTTAGAAGGGCTTGATCGGAAGTTATACAGATGCTAAAACAGCATGGCTGCCAAACTAGAATTCTATACCCTGCAAAATTATCAATTACCGTAGATGGAGTAACAAGGTATTTCAGGACGAAGTCACACTGAACGAATATCTATCTACCAATCCAGCACTACAGAGAGTATTAAAGGGAAAACTCCAACCTAAGGACCCCAGATACACCCATGAAATCACAAACAACCTATAAGTCCACAGAAGAATATGCTAGAGAAAGGAAACACAAACAAGTTGCCACCAAAAATGGCAGGAAAGATGAATGAATGGTCACTAATTTCCCTTAATATCAATGGTCTCAACTCTCCTATAAAACGTCACACACTAACAAGATGAATACAACAGAAGCCAACCTTCTGTTGCCTACAACAAACACACCTCAACCGCAAAGACAAACACAGGCTTAGAATAAAGGGTTGAGAAAAGATTGTCCAGTCAAACGATCCTAAGAAACAATCAGGGGTTGCAATCCTAATATCTAACAAAGTAGACTTTAAGCTAAAAGCAATTAAAAGGGACCAAGAGGGTCACTACTTATTCATCACAGGAAAAATTGGACAAGAAGAGATTTCAATCTTAAATATGTATGCCCCTAATATAGGGGCACCTACTTATGTAAAAGAAACACTGCTAAAGCTCAAATCCCACATCAATTCTCATACCCTAATAGTGGGAGACTTCAATATCCCACTTTCAACCCTGGATAGATCAACCAGACAGAGCCTCAACAGAGAATTAAAGAGTCTAAAAGAGGTTATGATGCAACTAGATTTCATAGATATCTACAGAACTTTCCACCCAAAGGCAAAGGGATATACATATTTCTCAGCTCCTCATGGAACTTTCTGCAAAATTGACCACATAATTGGTCATAAATCAAATATCAACAGATACAAAAAAATGGAATAATCCCTTGTAACATATTGGACCACCAGGGCCAAAAGTTAGAGTTCAACACTATCAAAAGCCAAAGAAAGCCTACCAACTCATGGAAAGTAAACATCACTCAGCTGAACCATATCTGGGTCAAAGAAAAAATTAAGAAAGAAATCAAAGCCTTCCTAGAATTCAATGAAAATGAATCTACAACATATCCAAACTTGTGGGACACAATGAAAGCAGTCATAAGAGTAAAATCCATAGTGCTAGATGTCTATATGAAAAACCTAGAGAAATCCCACACTAGAGACCTAACAGTGCAGCTGAAAGCCTTAGTACAATTAGAAGCAAACTCACCTAGAAGGAGTAGACAGCAGGAAATAATCAAACTTAGAGCTGAAATCAATACAATTGAAACAAAAAGAACAATACAAAAATCAACAAATCTAAGAGTTGGTTCTTTGAGAAAGTTAACAAGATAGATAAGCCCTTAGCCAAACTAATCAAAAAACAGAGAGAGAGTGTCCAAATCAACAAAGTCAGAAATGAAAAGGGGGACATAACAACAGACACCCAGGAAATAAAGAGAATTATCAGATCATATTTTGAAAATCTGTATTCCACAAAAATGGAAAACCTAGAAAAAATGGACAACTTTCTGGACAGGTACCATCTACCAAAATTAAATGAATGAATATCAGATTAATTACCTAAACAGGCCTACAACCCTTAAGGAAATTGAAGGTGTCATTAAAAACCTCCCCCCAAATAAAAGCCCTGGTCCAGATGGTTTCAGTGCCAAATTCTACCAGACATTCAAAGAAGAATTACTACTGTTGCTCCTTAAACTCTTTCACACAGTAGAAACTGAAGGAATATTGCCAAACTCCTTTTATGAGGCCACAATCACCCTAATACCCAAGCCACTCAAAGACACAACAAAGAAGGAGAATTACAGACCAATTTCCCTCATGAATATTGATGCGAAAATTCTCAACAAAATTTTGGCAAATCATATACAACAATGCATAAAAGATATCATCCAATATGACCAAGTAGGCTTCATCCCAGAAGCTGGGCTGGTTTAACATACGAAAAACTGTAAATGTTATCCATCATATAAACAAACTAAACGAACAAAACCAAATGATCAAATCCTTAGATGTGAAAAAAGGCTTTGACAAAATCCAACACTCCTTTATGATTAAAGTCCTGGAGAGATCAGGAATACAGGGATAATACCTAAATATAATTAAGGTGATTTACAAGAAGCCGACAGCCAGTATCAAACTTAATGGAGAAAAACTCAAAGCAATCCCACTACATTCAGGAACTAGACAAGGATGTCCTCTCTTCCCTTATCTATTCAATATAGTTCTCAAAGTTTAGCTAAAGCAATAAGGGAATGAAAAGAGATTAAGGGCATACAAATTGGAAAAGAAGTGAAGCTATCTCTATTTGCAGATGACATGATTGTATACATAAGTGACCCACAAAATTCTTCCAAGGAAATACTATAGCTGATAAACACCAACAGCAATGTAGCAGGATACAAGATAAACTCAAAGAAATCAGTAGCCCTTCTATACACTAAAGATAGAAGAGCTGAAAAAGAAATAAGGGAAACATTACCCTTCATATTAGCTGCAAATAGTATTAAATACCTTGGAGTAACTATAACCAAAGAAGTAACAGACCTATTTGACAAAAATTTTAAGTCATTGAAGAAAGAAATTCAAGAGGATATCAGAAAATGGAAAGCTCTCCCATGTTCCTGAATTGGTAGGATCAACATAGTAAAAATGACAATTCTACCAAAGGCAATCTACAGATTCAATGCACTGCCTATCAAAATCCCAACACAATATTTTTTGGACCTTGAAAGAACAATACTCAATTTCATTTGGAATAACAGGAAAGCCAGGATTGCCAAAACAATTTTACTCAACAAAAGAACTTCAGGAGGTATCACCATCCCTAACTTCAAGCTATACTATAGAGCTACAATAATAAACACAGCCTGGTACTGGCATAAAAACAGACTTGAGGACCAATGGAATAGAATTGAGGATCCAGACATTAACCCAAAAACCTATGAACACCTGATCTTTGACAAAGAGGCCTAAAACATTCAATGGAAAAAAGATAGTATATTTAACAATTGGTGTTGGCATAGCTGGATGGAAGTGTATAGAAAAATGCAAATAGATCCGAGCCTGTCACCCTGCACAAAACTCAAATCCAAGTAGATCAAAGACCTCAACTTAAACCCAGCCACTTTGAACTTGATAGAAAAGAAAGTGGGAAATACACTTCTACAAATTGGCACAGGCCACCACTTCCTAAATATAACACCAGTGGCACAGACACTAAGACCAACAATCAATAAGTGGGATATCCTCAAGCTAGGAAGCTTCTGCAAAGCCAAGGACACTGTCAATAGGACAAAACAACAGCCTACAGAATGGGAAAAGGTTTTCACCAAACCTACAAGTGTTAGAGGACTGATTCTAAGATATATAAAGAGCTCAATAATCTAGAGCCCAAAACCTTGAATAACCCTATCAAAAAATGGGGTACAGATCTAAAAAGGGAACTCTCAGCAGAGGATCTACGAATGGCTGAAAGGCAGCTGAAAAAGTGCTCTTCATCTTTAGCCATCAGAGAAATGCAAATCAAAACAACTTTGAGATACCACCTAACAACTGTTAGATTGGCTAAGATAAAAGGCACAGATGACAGCCTACGCTGGAGAGGATGCAGAGCAAGGGGAACACTCCTCCATGTTGGTGGGAGTATAAGCTTGTTCAGTCACGTTGGAATGCAATATGTCGGTTTCTCAGAAAATTGAGAATCAATCTCCCCAAGGATCCAGCAATACCACTTCTGGGTGTATACCCTAAAGAGGCACATTCACACTCCAAAGGTATTAGCTCAAGTATGTTCATAGCAATATTATTTGTAACAGTAAGAACCTGGAAACAACCTAGATGTCCCTGAAGCCTTAGAACAATTAGAAGCAAACTCACCTAGAAGGAGTACACAGCAGGAAATAATCAAACTTACAGCTGAAATCAATACAATTGAAACAAAAAGAACAATACATAGATACAATGAATCAAATAGTTGGTTCTTGAGAAAGTCAACAAGATAGATATGCCCTTATCCAAACTAATCAAAAAGCAGAGAGAGAGTATCCAAACCAAAAAAAAAAAAATTAGAAATGAAAGAGTGGACATAACAACAGACACCCAGGAAATCCAGAGAATTATCAGATCATAATGCAAAAATCCGTATTCCAAAAAAGTGGAAAACCTAGAAGAAATGGACAGCTTTCTGGACCATCTAACATTTGGTACCATCTACCAAAATTTAATGAAGATCAGATTGATTACATAAACAGGCCTATAACCCTTAAGGAAATTGAAGCTGTCATTAAAAGCCTCCCCCAAAATAAAAGCCCAGGTTCAGATGGTTTCAGTGTAGAATTCTTCCAGACATTCCAAGAAGAATTACTACCATTACTCTTCAAATTATTTCACACAGTAGAAACTGAAGGAATGTTGCCAAATTCTTTTTATGAGGCCACAATTACCCTAATACTCAAACCACTCAAAGACACAGCAAAGAAGGAGAATTGCAGACCAATTTTCCTCATGAATATTGATGCTAAAATTCTTAACAAAATTTTAGCAAAACATATACAACAATATATAAAAAATATCACCCTCCACGACCAAGTAGGCTTCATCCCAGAAATGTAGGGTTGGTTTAACCTTGAAAAATGTAAATATTATCCATCATTTAAACAAACTTAAGGAACAAAACCACATGATCATATCCTTAGATGCTGATAAAGCCTATGACAAAATCCAACATATTTTTATGATAGAAGCTCTATAGGGATCAGGAATACAGGAACAATATCTCAAAATAAGAGAGGCAATCTACTGGAAGCTGACAGTCAGCATCAAACTTAATGGAGAAAGCACAAAACAATCCCACTAAAATCAGGAACTAGATAAGGATGTCCTCTCTCCCCTTATCAACTCAATATAGTTGTCAAAGTTTTAGCTAAAGCAATAAGAGAACGAAAAGAGATTAAGGCGATATAAATTAGAAAAGAAGTGAAACTATCTCTATTTGCAGATCATATGATTGTATACATACGTGACACACAAAATTTTTCCAAGGAACTTCTGCGGCTGCTAAAGCCCTTCAGCATTGTAGTAGGATACAAGATTAACTCAAAGAAATCAGTAGCTCGTCTATACACTAAAGATAAAAGGGCTGAAAAAGAAATAAAGGAAACATCACCCTTTATAATAGCTGCAAATAGTATTATATACCTTGGAGTAACTATAACCAATAAAGTAACAAATCTATTTGACAAAAATTTTAAATCACTGAAGAAAGAAATTGAAGGGGATATCAGAAAATGAAAAGCTCTCCAATGTTCCTGGATAGGTAGGATCAACATAGTAAAAATGAAAATTCTACCAATGGCAATCTACAGATTCAATGCACTGTCCATCAACATCCCAACATAATATTTTTAAGACTTAAAAGAACATATTCAATTTTATTTGGAATAGCAGGAAAGCCAGGATTGCCAAAATAATTTTGGTTAACAAAAGAACCTCAGGAGGCATTACCATCCCGGACTTCCAAGTTATGCTATAGAGCTACAGTAATAAAAACAGCCTGGTATAGGCATAAAAACAGACTTGTGGATCAATGGAACAGAATTGTGGATCCAGACATTAATCCAAAAACCTATGAAAACCTGATCTTCGTCAAAGTGGCCCAAAATATTCAATGGAAAAAAGAAAGTGTATTTAACAAATTGTGTTGGCATTTCTGGATGGTATTATGTAGAAAAATGCAAATAGACTCAAGCCTGTCACCCTGCACAGAACTTAAACCCAAGTGGATCAAAGACCTCAACATAAATCCAGCCACTTTGAACTTGATTGAAAAGAAACCGAAAATATACTTTTACGAATTGGCACATGTGACCACTTCCTAAATATAACACCAGTGGCACAGACACTTCCATAAACAATCAATAAGTGGGATCTCCTAAAGCTGAGAATCTTTAAAGAAAATCTTTTAAGAAATCTTTAAAGAAAGCCATGTACTCAGTCAATAGGACTAAATGCCAGCCTACAGAATGGGAAAAGATTTTCGCCAACCCTACAAGTGATAGGGGATTGATCTATAAGATATATAAATAACTCAAGAATCTACAGCCCCAAACATTGAATAACCCAATCAAAAAATGAAGTTCAGATCTAAAAAGGGAATTCTCAACAGAAGAATTAAGAATGGCTGAAGGGCACTTGAAAAAGTTCTCATCATCTTTAGCCACCAGAGAAATGCACATCAAAACAAATTTGAGATACCACCTTACACCTGTCAGATTGGCTCAGAAAAAAGACACAGATGACAGCCTATGCTGGAGAGAGTGCAGAGCAAGGAGACCACTCCTCCGTTGTTGTTGGGATTTAAAGTTGTTCAGCCATTTTAGAATGCAGTATGGTAGTTTCTCAAAATACTGGGGAACAATCCCCCCAATGACACAGGAATACCACTCTTAGGCATAAAGATGCACATTTTCACCCCAAAATCATTAGCTCAACTATGTTCATAGAAGCATTATTTGTAATAACAAGAACCTGTAAACAATATAAATGCCCCTCAACTGAGGAATGGATTAACAAGCTGTGGTACATCTTCACAATGGAGTACCACTGAGCAGTAAGAAAAAAGTGGTATTCTAATATTTGCAGGAAAATGGATACATATGGAGAACACCCCTCTGAGTTCAGTATCCCAATTTCAGAAAGAGAAGCATGGGATGTACTCACTCATTGGTGGACCTTAAATAAAAAGCAAAGCATACCCTTCTTGCAAACCAAAACCATTGGATAGTATGGGATCTGAAGCACCTTGGACCAGCACCTTGGAGCCCATTCCTTCCAGAGGAACACCTGACTCAGGCTTGATGTTGGGATAAGGGAAGCAGATTTTCCTGGAGTGAATGCTGAACTAAGCTACCTAGGGACCTTGTAACCTCCTGACCTTGCTGGGGAGGAGAGAAAGGAATGGGGAGAAGAGAGAATGACTGGGAGTGACAGGAATGGGGAATGGAATCTGAACAAGGGGCACATAGATACAATTGAGACTGCATTCTTAAAAAACAAAAACCAGGAAAAGAAGAAAAAAGAGGGACTATGAAATCATAAAAAGGTAGATTATTAAATATACTTTTTGAAAGTAACTATTTGTTTTAAATATTTCACATTGGATTGGAATTTTGTATATTGTATACAAATTGTATAAATTAATACAGAGTTGAAATTAATTTAATTAGGCCATACTTTTCATATATTTCTACTCTTGTTTAATGTATAGTCCATATACAGCTCATTTAACAATGTAATGGAAATCATAGTCCTTGAAATTTTTTATTACAAAATAATTGTTATATAAAGAATCCAAGTTAGTAGTTAGTCATTACAATCAAACCTATAGTCATATTGGATATGTTATAAAGGCTAAATAGAGGTATATTTTAGATAAACAGATTGTGTTCTAATATTTTAGAGATCTACAGAATACTGCATTTAAGATTTTTTAATAAGTAACATAGGTTCTTTTTTTACAACAATGAGACATGCCTACCCCAGGCAGCAACAGTGTCCATCAGAGAAGATAATGGAAATTCCTGAAACTACATATGAATTTTGTGTTCTTTGTGGCAAATTTAGCCACTTGGCAATAAAGTACTTATACCTTGAGTGCGGATAGTATGATGTCAAAATGGACAAGTAGGACACAAAAGAAAGGACTGCTGAACTTTGCAATGATAAAGTAGAACAGCCCTTCAGAAAATCTTTCTTCACAGATAAATCTGTCAGCTATGCTGGGCCTGTAGGCTGAAGATGGATGCCCCAATGTTGCAGAGGAACCTTGAGTGACTGTCCAGACAGATACCTGGTTCTGTCATTTCTAACATTATTTGGAAGTTGTTTACTTGTACTTCTTGCTTATCCAGTTAATTTTATTTCATTCACATGTTTCTGAGAGATTTGAAGACTAGTTAGATATAGCTACAGTTTTTTTAGTTACAGATTCAGAAGAGAAACTCACTAAAAATATATAAAATGTATATATTTGAAAGACATCAAAAGATAGCTTTCAGTTGGTAATGCAAATTAGGATAGAATGTGAATCAGGTACAACATTTGGACTCACCAAAATAGAATGAATAATGAAGTATTTTTTTATTTTGTCTATTGTTAATTGACTAGACATTATTGATGTAATTGACTATTTATATTATATATAGTTATTACACTTATTGTATATAGTTTTACATACTAGTTTTTTTATTTTTGATGAACAAGAGAAAATGTGATGACATATAATTTATAATCTAACAAATAAAGATTTCCTTAAGATCAGAGGGTAGAGCCAGCCACAGAGTTAGCCATAGAGGTCAGACAGTGATGGCATACACCTTTACTCTAGCACTCACAAAAGGCAGAGGCACAAAACTCAAATACAAGTGGATCAAACCTCAACATAAATCCAGCCACTTTAAACTTGATAGAAAAGAACGTGGGAAATACACTTCTGCGAATTGGCACAGGCGACCACTTCCTAAATATAACACCAGTGGCACAGATATTAAGAACAACCATCAATAAGTGGGATTTCCTGAAGCTAAGAAGCTTCTATAAAGCCAAGGACACTGTCAATAGGACAAAATGACAGTCTACAGAATGGGAAAAGATTTTCACCAACCCTACAAGTGATAGAGGACTGATCTCTAAGATATATAAAGAACTCAAGAAACTAGAGCCCAAAACCTTGAATAACCCAATCAAAAATGGGGTTCAGATCTAAAAAGGGAATTCTCAGCAGAAGAATTATGAATGGCTGAAAGGCACTTGAAAAAGTGCTCATCATCTTTAGCCATCAGAGAAATGCAAATCAAAACAACTTTGAGATATCACCTGACACCTGGTAGATTGGCTAAGATAAAAGACACAGAGGGCAGCCTATGCTGGAGAGGATGCTATCAACCCTAAGGCAACACTCCTCCATTGTTGGTGGGAGTGTAAGCTTGTTCAGCCACTTTGGAACGCAGTATGACAGTTTCTCAGAAAATTGAGAATCAGTCTTCTCAAGGACCCAGCAATACCACTCCTGGGTGTATACCCTAAAGAAGCACATTCACACTCCAAAAGTATTAGCTCAACTATGTTCATAGCAGCATTATTTGTAATAGCAAGAACCTGGAAACAACCTAGATGACCCTCAGCTGAAGAATGGTCTAAGAATCTGTGCTACATCTACACAAGGGAGTACAACTCAGCAGAAACATCAGTCTGAGGATGCATGGAGACAGACTCTTCCCCTTTCAACCTTAGGATATAGCAGTGCTGAGAAGTTTCTCTAGTGGCTTGTTCTTTTGCTTTTCTGATCTTCCAGCATTTAACCCCACAGAAAAAAAAGGAAAAAGTGCTCAACATCTTTAGCTATCAGAGAAATGCAAATCAAATCAGCTTACACCTGTCAGACTGGCTAAGATAAAAGACACAAATGACAGTCTATGCTGGAGAGGTTGAAGAGCAAGGGGAGCACTCCTCCATTTTAGGTAGAAGTGTAAGCTTGTTCAGCCACTCTGGAAAGCAGTAGCGAAGTTTCTCAGAAAACTGGAAATCTTTCTCCCCTAGGTTCCAGCAATACCAGCAATACAAGGCATATACCCGAAAGATGCATATTTGCACTCCAAAGTCATTAGCTCAACTATGTTCATAGCAGCATTATTCCTAATAGCAAGAACCTGGAAACAACCTAGATGTCCCTCAACTGAAGAATGGACTAAGAAACTGTGGTACATCTGCACAATGGAGTACTACTCAGCAGTAAGAAAAAAATGATATCATAAAATCTGCAGGCAGCTGGATGTATTTGTAGAATATCCTCCTGATTGAGGTATCACAAACCCAGAAATAAAAGCATGAAATGTAGTCACTCATTAGCGGACCTTTAAAAACAAAGCAAAGCATTCCCAAACTGTGCAAGTTCCCTTGTCTTAGCTGTAGCTGGGGGGACCCTGACAGCCAAAGTTTATATCTGTCTGCTATGGAGTGTGTGGGGACATGCTCCAGAGACAGCGCCTGGTCCCAGAACCGAAACTGACTGTAAAACACCATTTTGACATTTTTATGTAAAAGGTTCTTCATACCAACCACAGTTCCCCTTACCTCTCCTCCTTACACTCACCTCCAGATACTCCCCAGGCCACTTTACTCAAAGAGAGTTTTACCTATTTTTTTTTCCTCTGGGAGGCACCCAGAACAATATTTGGGTGTATATTTTCTGGGATTTCTGGAATTCTGTGGCCAACAACTCCAATGAAGGTTTTCTGTTTTGCTATTGGGGTTTTAGTAACAAAATCTATAGTTTGAGAAGGAGCATTGCCACCCAGCTGGCATACTTCTAAATATTATAGATGATATTTAGTTGATAGATGACAAATAGATTAGATAGATAGATAGATGATATATAGATAGATAGATAAATAGATATAGATAAATGTTTAAGGAGCAAGAAAAATAGCCATCATAAAAAAGTTTTACATAATATTTTATTAAAAATGAGTTAAAGATATATTTTTATGTTATAAAACTTGCAAAGATGAGTGAAATGTTATTGTACTGATTATTTTTGAAAGTTTGTCCTAACTTGGTCTTCTGGAGAGACAGAATCTCAGTTCAGAAATTATATACAACATATTGTCCTGTAAGCATGTCTATGAAATATCTTCTTGATTATTAATTTATGTGAGAACATCCTGCTCACTTAGAATGGTGCCAGTCTTAGGTAAGTGGCCTTAGGTTGTATGAGAAAGCAAGCTGCATAAGCCATGGAAATCATCAAGCCAGTAAGCAGCATGTCATTATGGTTGGTCTTCCGTTTATGTGAGCACTATCTGATTGAGTTTGTGTCCTGCTTCCTTTTATTATGGATTCTAAGCTGTAATATGCAATAAAATTTCTTTCCAAGGTTATGTTAGGTCGTGATGTATTATCACAGAAGAACAAATTAAACAAAGAGCTACATTCATATTTTAAAGGCTATTACAAACATTAAAGCTATAGAATAGTGTGCATAAACTCATGTACTACTTATAAGTTTATAAACACTACACTTGTATGTAACCAACCAAGATAAGAAGCAAGAGTTAGAATTCCATAAAAAGCCCTTTTGGTTTCTTTTACACATTTATATATTCTAAATTTAACCTCAAATGTCATCTACAAGATAATTTGTTGGACATTTCAGACTAAGAATAACACAAGTTACAATGCTGTAGTCTATCTTACAAGACAGGTGGTGAGAATCATTTCTCATAAGTCAAAGTCTAATTATTCTAAGAGAGTCGGTAAAAATCATACCATAAAAGCTATAATAGTCTATTATATTACTATAAAATAATATGTATAATTCCTTGTCTTTCTGAATTATCTGTTATGTACACTAATACTAAATTGTGATATAAAGTCTCATTCTATTCTTCCTAGTTTCTTATTTCATGACGTTTCTGTAATACTCCATTTATGACTGTTAAGTATTTCAATACCCTTTCTTGATATATTACTGATAATAAGTATAATATATTCAATTAAAAAGATGACATAGTTAAAAGAAAAATGCTACAATGACTGAAATAGGAGATTTATGAAGATATAAAAAAATTTGCATATCTAGGATTAAATCAGTTGGTTATGATATATATTAATGAATACAAGTTTGTTAACAATTTTGTGGGGGGAAAATGTACATATTTCTGGAAAAAGCCACTTATGCAATGAAAATTACATATCAAACAAAATAACCATGCTGGAATAGTTTATATATGTAACTAGGTTAGCACTCAGGTCTTATAGACTCTGGAAATCTTAAGAAATAATGTCTTCCTTTGTTTCCTTTTTTATTATGAGGAAAGTCATATTTTTTTATCCATGTATTCCCTTGTTCAAATGGCCTCCTGCCTCCTACACCTCCCAGTCACTCTCTCTTCTCACCATCACTTTATCTCCTTCCCAGCAAGGGCAGAAAATCCCAAGGTCCCAAGGTGGCTTAGTTCAGCATCCAGTCCAGGCAGATCTGCTGTTCTCATCCCAACATCAAGACTGGGTCACATGTTCTTCTGGAGAGAATAGGCTCCAAGGTGCAAGTCCAAGATACTTCAGAAATCAAGCTGTTTATTTTGCAGCTTGAACACACATTGTTTTTTGTTTAAATTCCACTAATGAGTGAGTATATCCCCTGCTAATCTTTCTGAGTTTGTGATACCTCATTCATTAGGATATTCTCCATTTCCATGCCTGGAAATTTTAGAATATCATTTTTTTCTTACAACTGAGTAGTACTCCATTGTGTAGATGTACCACAGTTTGTTAATCCATTCTCCAGTTGATTGGCATCTAGATTGTTTCTAGGTTCTTGCTATTAAAAATAATACTGCTATGAACATAGTTGAGCTAATACCTTTGGAGTGTGTATGTGCATCTTTAGGGTATATGCCCAGTGGTATTATTGCTAGATCTTTGGGGAGATGAATTTCCAGTATTCTGAGAAACCACCATAACGCATTCCAGAGTAGTTGAAAAAGCGTAAACTCTGACCAAAAATGGAGGAGTGTTCCACTTGCTCCACAATGTCTCCAGCATCGTCTGTCATCTAAGTTTTTAATCTTAGCCATTCTGACAGGTATAATGTGGTATCTCAAAGTTGTTTTGATTTGCATTTCTCTGATGACTAAAGATGTTTTGCGCTTTTTCAAGTGCCTTTCATATATTTGTAATTCTGCTGGGAATTCCCATTTTACTTCTGAACCCCATTTCTTGACTTGGTTATTCAAGGTTTGGGATTCCATTTTCTTGAGTTCTCTATATATTTTAGAGATCAGTACTCTGTCAATTGTAGGGTTGATGAAAATCTTTTCTCATTCTATAGGCTGTCATTTTGTCTTATTGACTGTGTCATTGACCTTACAGAAGCTTTTCAGTTTTAGAAGGTCCTACTTTTTGACTGTTTTTCTTAGTGTCTGTGCTACTGCTGTCATATTTAGGAAGTGATTACCTGTGCCAATGCATTAGAGGGTATTTCCAACTTGCTTTTCTATCAGGTTCAGTGTAGCTGGGGTTGTGTTGAAGTCTTTGATCCACTTGAATTTGAGTTGTGTGCAGGGTGATAGGCTTGCATCTATTTGCATTTTTCTACATACTACCATCCAGATATGTCGACACCATTTGTTAAAGATACTATCTTTTTTCATTAAAATTTTGGGCCTCTTTGTCCAAGATCAGGTGTTCATAGGTTTTTGAGTTGATTTCCAGATCTTCAATTTGATTCCATTGATCCACAAGTTTGTTTTTATGCCAGTACCAGGCTGTTTTTATTACTGTAGCTCTATAGTATAACTTGAAGTCGGCAAAGGTGATGCTTCCTGAGATTCTTTTGTTGAGCAAAATTTTTTTGGCAATTCTGGCTTTCTTGTTATTCCAAATGAAATTGAGCATTGTTCTTTCAAGGTCTGTAAAAGATTGTGTTGAGATTTTAATGGGAAGTGCATTGAATCTGTAGATTGCTTTTGGTAGAATTGCCATTTTTACTATGTTGATCCTACTTATCCAGGAACATGGGGTATTTTTCCACTTTCTGATAGTCTCTTCAATTTCTTTCTTCAGTGATTTAAAATTTTTGTCAAGTAGTTATTTTTACTTCTTTGGTTATAGTTATTGCAAGGTATGTAATGCTATTTGCAGCTATTATAGACAGTGATATTTCCTGTATTTCTTTTTAAGCTCTTTTATCTTTAGTGTATATGAGGGCAACTGATTTCTTTATGTTAATCTTGTATACTGCTACCTTGCTGAAGGTGTTTATTAGCTATAGAAGTTCTTTGGTAGAATTTAGTGGATAAGTCATGTATACAATCATATCATCTGCAAATAGAGATCAAATAATGTCTTCTATGCATCAAAAATAATTGCTTCCTGTATTTAAAAATAAGTCACCTATTAATCTCTTTCAAAGATAACTTTTGTGCAAAAGCTCACAGAAAGTAAAGGGATGAATTATTAATAAGACAAGGTAAAGGTTTGTAATAGCCATGGTGTCATATACTCAAATGCACAGAGTGTAAAGAGGTTTGTGGGATGTTTCAGTGGGTAAATGCACCAACTACCAAGTCTAATGGCCAGAGTTATTTTCTTTACCCACAAAGTGATAGGAAACACACAATTTTAAAGTTGTCCAATCACCTCTATTTTTACAATCTGATAAGAATATGTTCACATACAGATTATCAATCAACAAACAAAATAGAGACTTAATTTTGATAAAGAAAAGGAATATTAAATGCATGAAGAGTATAATTTTACTTTCTTAGTTCCAAAAGAAATTAAAGGCATTGTGAGTCAGGATTATAAACACCTCAAGACAATATTGAGAAACTCATAATGCTAAATTTGATGTTGATGTTAACAATGGCACAATTGTTTTCTTATATGTTAGGAAAATTAATTTAAAAGCCTACATACAATTAAAATAATACTCAACAAGACTCTTCTTAGTTAAGATTTTATGGTATTTTCTCAGGAATCTGGGAATCATCTATAACAACACTCAGCTATGCCACAGGTAAACATATATCTGTGGTTACATATTTTATATTTAATCAAAGTCACGAGAACTATCAGAAGACAGAGACACCAACAGAGCCTACCATGAAAGTCAGAGAGTAGTGACCCACACCTTAATTCCAGCTCCCAGGATGCTGAGATCTTCTGGATTTCTATTACTAAGAGACCAGGTGATGATAGCATATACCTTTAATCTTAGCACTAGGAAAGCTGAAACCAGAAGTAAGATAGCTGGGTGGGGAAAAAGGAAGCATAGTTCAGGTTTCTCTGCATTCCATTTTAGCTGAGGACTGAGAGATATTCAGTCTTAGGATTACTATGTACAAGTCATACCCTTTTAGGCCTGAGGACTTGGTTAGGTGAGTATTGGCTGTGTCTTATTCCTATACCTCTGATGTGTCAGATTTTCCCCAATATTGGGCTCAAGGTTTTTACTATAATATCAAATAGAATTTCTAAAATATATAACCTAAGGGTGTTCCATGATAGCAAAGAACTTCTACTTAACTATTTTATAGAAGCTTCATTTGTAATAGCCAGAACCTGGAAAAGTTAGATGCTCCTTAACTGAGGAATGAATAAAGAAAATGTTATACATATACACAATACTGTATTACTCGGCTATCAAAAATAATGACATTATGAAATCTGAAGGCAAATGGTTAGAGGTAGAAAAAAAGCACAGACACATGTACTCATTGCCTTGTTTGTCTTTCTGGATAGGTGGATATTAGCTGTAATATACAGGATAATTATGCTATAATCCTTAGACAGTGAGAAAGACGAAGTAACACGGAGAGTTCAAGCAGGCTATCTGGATCTCCCTGGGATGTAGAAATAGAAAAGTTTTCATACATGAACTGTAGGCTGATGACCATGATTGATCAGGTTATTGGGGAAGAGTGGGAGAATACTAAAAGAGATTACTCAAAAAGGAGGGCATTTCAAGATCAGGTAATTACCTAGTGCAAGAGAAACTCTCAAGAATTTACAATGATGATGGCAGCACACTTGCAGTAGTGTGATCTCCTAGAAGTAGTGTATATGTATCCTATAATAGATTTCTATCCATCTACTGTGACCAGGCAGCTCTTCAAGTAGTTTATTGTGACACTAACTCAACCACACAATATTTGAATTACAGTCTCTCCAGTCTGTAAAATGTGACGAGGTAAGGGTGACCTAAAGATTGAAAGAGTGACAATCCAATCACTGTTCTAGTCTAAAGCTATGCCGGAAGTGAGTCCACCACTAACACTGCCTGAAGCACTAGGACCCACTCACTGGATGACCTAGAGACCTAAAATACAACCAAACACAATTGGAAAAAAATGGCAATGTAATGATTTTTACCAATACTTCCCATACTCATAGATTGATACCTAGAACAGTGTTTCATCAAAGAGGCTTCATCCAGCAAATGTTGGAAACAGATGCAGACCCACATGCTAACAATAACCTGAACATCACTGAATTTTTCAAGGGTTTGTGCGTGTGTTGGAGGAAGCATTGTAAGAGGCAGATAGGTCAAGAACACCAAAAGAATACTCATAGAATTAACTAATCAACTATTCTGGCCTCATAGGGGCTCAAAGACACTGAAGGGACAACAAGGAAATCTCTCTGGAACTATACTAGTCATTCTGCACACATTTTACAGTTGTTTACCTTGCTTCTTTCCTGGGACTCCTAACAGTAAGAGTAGGGCCTGTTTCTGACTCTTGTACTGGCTTTTGGGTACATATTGCTTATGCTGGGTTGCTTTGTCTAGGCTCAATACAAGATGAAGTGCTTACTTTTAATGCAACTTGATATGCCATATTTTGTTGATATGCATAGGAGTGAATCTTTCCTGAAAAGAGAGGGAGAAATGGTTTAAGGGGTAGTAACAGAGAGGGTAGAGGGAGAAACAACGTTGGGGGAAGAAGGTAGTGGGAACTGCAATGGGCTGAAAATAAATAATTAATTAAAAATTATTCATATATAAAATAGTGGGATTCAGGGTTGGTGCGATAACATCTGCTCTAAAGCCTGAAAACTGATTTCTAGGACCCACATAGTCAGAGACAATAGAATCTGCTCCTTCATTTGGACACTTAACAACAGGTGCCTTTACTCACCTGTTGTAGCCTGACTTTACCCAACACTCACAGTAAATAAAGAAAAATATGATTAAAATCAAATAATGGTCTTTATTATAATAATTATACATACATACAGTTAATTATACCTTTACCATATTAATTCTTCCATTATTCTTTTGCCAACCCCTCTGCCTTTATTCCTCTTTCTGTCTAATTCACATAGGCATGCATATTTGTGTTTATGGATGAATGAATCTATAGTTGGTATGTGATATTTCGTTTTCTTTCTTTCTGGAACTCTATGGTGTTCCTTTTTCTAAGCTACCTTTAGGATCTGTCCTTTCATAGCCCTTCTTCTGCTCCATGTAATAATACATTGGTCAATAGAAAAATACATGGATAGATGATAGGTAGGTAGATAGATAGATAGATAGATAGATGGATAGATTGATAGGCATCATTGAAGAAAAAGCAGACAAATGTAACATTTTTCTTTCTATGCCTGGCTTATTTTGTTTATTTCAGTGATAACTTACTCCAACCAAGTTTCGGGAACTGACATAAGTCCATTCTTATTAAGGTTACATATCAAGGTTCCTAAACAAGACAACTGAAGATACATGTGAAGGTGAATTACACAAAAATGCTCACAGAAGTATTGTTAATAAGAGCCATAAAGTGGTAATGCAAACATACAAATATACTCAAGGAAATGACTACAATGTAGAATACCTCTTGATACTAAAAGTAACAACTCACCAATAAAGCAATTGCATGGTGAACTTCCAAGCCATTATGCTACAAGAATAAAATAGACACATAAAATTTTATTATCTTAATTTCATTAAACCTTAATGAAAATAAAGTTTTCACTGAGGGGCCCAGAACTCAGAGGAAAATTCTGGTATTTTATTTTATATTTATTTTCTTTATTTTTATTTTCATTGACTTTTGAATAAACCTTGGGTACTGATGCTGTCTGTGGGTTTCTATATGCCCAAGTTTTCCAGTGACTTTGTTTGCTGCAGTTTAGCTCAGCCCCAAATCTATCTCCTTTCTCTAGTCTTCTTTTGTTCATTCGTTTGTTTGTTTGTTTAAATCAGAGACAGGGTATAAATATGTACTTGTAGCTGATCTGTAACTCTTTTGTGTAGACCAGGTTTGCCTTAAACTCATAGGAACCCTATTACTCTGCCTTCCAAATTCATGGATTAAAAGTGTTTACTATCATACCTGCCCAAATACTCTAAGAGTGACTACTTCTCTACTTACTTTTCTTAATATCTAGCTTTTTTTAGTTTGTTCTAAGTAGAGTAATTAAAGCCTAAATAATGAGATAAATTGGATAATATAATAATAAACATTAATATATGTATCAATATACAATACAATTGTTTAGTTACGTATCAAATTGCCTTAATTAAAGTAATAAAGTTATATTCAAATTATTATTTGTGGTTGCTATTTTTTTTCTGGATAATAGTGATGATGTGAGAATTTATTACCTTATATATAAAATAGTTATTTAGTTTTAAATTCAACAAATAATAGAATTTAAAGTGCATTTATTTTCTGCAATTTTATTTTAACCATGGAAGAAAACACTGGGAATATATTCTCCCCAAGGTCATTACCGTTTTCCATCCTCTCCCTAACCAGACTACATAAGAAGTAGAAGACTGATTTTCTCTAGTTAATTTCCTCTCTATGTAATACACAAAAGGACAGAGAGTTATAGTGACTTTTCTATAACTCTAGGGCAAAGACTTGAAGAAACAAAACACACATCTCTGAAAAGAACTAAGGGATGGTGTGTTCTTTCTTCAAAAGACAATTGAAATTGCAGGATTCTGTGGCAGAAAAAACGAAAGACAGTGGACCTTGAAAGATGCATTCCCAAAAGGAAATCTTGCAACCACAAGCATCATTTAGGTCCATGCATTGATTTGAGAAAATATCTTAAAATCTTTACTAATCACAACTTATATATGAACTTTTCCATTTGAATGACACCAATTAGAATGCCAGCAATTATACTTCTGAAGATACTTCTATTGAAAATAAACTTTGTCATTTTAAGCTCTATGTAGCCAAATTTAATGATATCCTCTTCCAGAAATCTTGAATTCAAAATCATCCACATGGAGTGATATAGTTTAGCAGCATGAAACAGGAAATATAAGGATGCATGAAGAAAAGCAGATGTTAAAGTGCAGAACACTTCCTCTTTTGATTTGGTTATGTTTTTCTCTGTGTTTTATGTAAGTATTTAAATATCAAATCAAGGAAATTATAAAGAAATTCTGTGTGTGTCCATGTGCAGCTGAAGAAACTACCTGGGATTTTGCATCCATATTGATCAAGCCAAAAGGTTAGCTTCATTAACAGAATATTTTTTTATTATCATGCAAATTCTTTTGTCTTTGCGTTCTCTTCAAGATTTTGTGTTTATTCTATGCTTATGGAGTAATTGAATTACATTTTAGAAGTGGCATTTTATGACAAATAGTACTTAGCACTTTATTACATTACAAATGAAGTAAGAGTTGTCTTATAAATTTAAATGATTCATTTGGCTTACTGTAGGATTTTTTCAGAAACAAATAGGTTTTATTTCTTTCTTTCTATAACACCACATAGTGATGTTTAACTAACTCCTGAGGTCAGATGAGGAGTGGTAATTTGAACTTGAAGATGATCTAATTTTAGGGGAAAATAGGCCTTCAGAATTTGCTGGAGCTATGTTACTTGAGATTTCTGAACAGATGTGACACCCAGGCAGGACAGCACGATGCAGAGAAAATCTGAGGAAACATTCTCATGTTTGTATAAAATGGATCAAGCATTTGCTGATTTTTCACTCAGAATTCTGTTTGAAATTTACTAGAAATGCTATAAAAATAATATCCTGGTGCATTTAGAAGCTGATGTATGAACTTTTAAAAGTAAAAGAGAGATTTCTTCAGGAGTCATAAAAAACCACAAGAATTAGCCTTGTGTCTTTGAAATTCACTTCTCATCTGAATTACAAAGAGCACAATGATATAACATTGAGGTAAGTTAATTAGAATAGATGCATTTAAACTGAAACCAAAGTATGGAATACATAAGTGCTCAACTTCCATTTCTAGTATAATTTTTCATTTGTAATAAAACATAAATGATTTTTGATGTTTCTTTTCATTTACTCTTCAGGTAATTTAATGTTTTCATGGGAATATGGCCTCAAGAACTTACTTCATAGGAATAAACAATGTCACTGAATTCATTTTCTGGGGTCTTTCTCAGAATCCAGATGTTGAAAAAGTATGCTTTGTGGTGTTTTCCTTCTTTTATATGGTCATAGTGCTGGGAAACTTTCTCATCATGCTCACAATTTGCACTGGAAATCTTTTCAAGTCCCCTATGTATTTTTTCCTCAACTTTCTGTCCTTGGTGGACATTTGTTACTCCTCAGTCACAGCACCAAAGATGATTATTGACCTGTTAGTGAAGAAGAAAAGTATCTCCTATGTGGGGTGTATGTTACAAATCTTTGCGGTTCATTTCTTCGGTTGCACTGAGATCTTTATCCTTACAGTCATGGCTTATGATCGATATGTGGCCATCTGTAAACCCCTCCACTACATGACTATCATGGATCGGGAAAGATGCAATAAGATCTTGCTGGGAACATGGGTGGGTGGGTTCTTGCACTCCATTATCCAAGTGGTTCTGGTGGTACAGCTCCCCTTTTGTGGACCCAATGAGATAGATCACTATTTCTGTGACGTGCACCCTGTACTAAAACTTGCCTGCACAGAAACCTACATAGTTGGTGTTGTTATGACAGCCAACAGTGGTACCATTACACTTGGAAGCTTTGTTACCTTATTGATCTCATATACAGTTATTCTATTGTCTCTGAGAAAGCAGTCAGCAGAAGGCAGGCGCAAAGCTCTCTCCACCTGTGGTTCCCATATTGCTGTGGTCATCATTTTTTTTGGTCCCTGTACTTTCATGTATATGCGACCTGACACTACTTTCTCAGAGGATAAGATGGTGGCTGTGTTTTACACCATTGTCGCTCCCATGCTGAACCCTCTGATTTACACTCTGAGAAATACAGAAGTCAAGAATTCAATGAGAAAGCTCTGGGCTAGAAAGATTTCCTGGGAGAGTACAGGAAAATAGCAGTAAGTTCCCACTTAAATTGGCAAACCTTAATTTCTTCAATAATGGCTAATGTCATTTCTACACAGAATTCAGGAGATCAAAGATGAGGCACTGTGCTATACAAAAGTAAGGTATGATAATTATAAACATACTATAATATTTATACACAGATAATTTTCAGAAATTCAAATAAAAAATTTTATTGTTAGGTCATAAAAATCATCATATAAAAATGATTGCTGTCTCTTCTTCCTACTTAAGAATTTCTTCAAGTAAAAAAATGTCAATGAAATCCTAAAGCTATTTCTAGGGTTTTGAATGTTTAGAAATTTAAACTGGATATTTAAACTGGGTGGTGGTAGCACAGATATTTAATCTCATTACTTGCCAAACAGGTAAATAACTGTGAGTTCCAGGACACTTTATACTGCATAGCAAGTTTCAGGAAACCCAGGGCTACTTAGAGAAAGATTATCTTGAAAAATGAGTGGAAATAGTAGTATTTACCTTTTAAGCTACCAGTGTGTGTATATTGCATAAATCATTATAAACAAGTGAAGGATAACATGCAAGGTAATATTTTCTTAACAGATTTCAGAAAACAATGAGAAAATTAAGAGCTTCATACCACTCAAACTATGGTACATTCTGGAAAAAAATATTAAAAAACATATTTGTAATACAAAAGATTAGTATTAATTATTTGGCTTTGGCAAATAGAATTTTCATTAATTGCTATTCATTTATTTATTCCAACTATTAGAATATTGAATTTGCTGGTCTGTAATATTTCTCTTTTCAGTTATAACAATTCATATTGAAACATATTTAAAATATACTTATTTATCAACCTATAACAATGTGCTCTGTACTCAAGATGTGGAAATAATCTCTATCCTCTGTTAAAGGACTGACTACATGAGTCTTACCTACCCTAACACCCTAATACCTTTTGATAACAGCTTTCCCACTGGATGCTGAAAACAAATGTTATTTCTGTCCTGCAAAGTGAATACATTAACACATAAGGGAGCAAAACATTGACATTGTAGGTAGCATAATCAAATAAGATTTTTTTCTTCAGCTAATGAAAAGCATTCCAGATATCACGATGCATCTAATTTATTCTGTATGTATAGACTATAGCAATATCAAATGACCTATTATTGAATTCACCAACAAGACATGACTTGTTACAGGCATATTTTTATTTGCAATAAAGTTGCTTGAGAAGAAAAAAGAAAATGCATATAGGTTGCTGAAGTTGACAGTTGAAGGAACAAAAAAATGAAAACATATTATTGCTACAAGAGAACTGGGATCATGACCTTGGTTGCATGTATTGCTCTAAATTAGCTTTACTATGTTGACGAGACAGACACAAGAGTTTTTAGATTTCATAGTGAACTTGCATGGTATTTGTTAATATTATTGGAGAGAAAACTGTTGAATGAAGAATATAGATTGCTATTTCGTGGTATATAGAAGATGCATTTTAAAATCCCTACACTGTGAGCAATTTCTCTAAAGATTCAATACAGAGCCCCGGATCTCACATTGAAAATAAAAAAATAAAATGCTTTCCATTTGTTTTATGAACCATACCACTGGAAACAGATTATTCCATTTCAAGGTTTAAGTCTTAGATATAAAACAATTTAAATATTACTTAGAAACTTCAGGTAAATTGTATCAGAATATGGAAGAGTAAAACAAAAAAAAGCAATAGAGTAGGTAACATAAAGATATCCCTAGTTTCTTGTAGATGAAATACATAGAGAAAATCAGTTTTTCTAATTTATAAATTAAAAAAAGAAGTCAGACCCAGCCAAGGAATTTTGCAAATAGTTTCATGAGCAATGGGGTTATTCAAAGAAACGCTCTAAAGTCTAAGGATATGTAACATAGGGGTGGGGCCATTGTGCAAAAATATAATTAGGAAAGAAAGAGAAAAGAAAGTTTTCTTAGTTGGAAAGCATTAAACAGAAAGACTTAGCGGTGAGGGTCTGTAAGGAACTGCCTCAGTCAGAGGAGCGTTGGGTCATACAAGAGTCTCCCCTCCAGGAGCCAATAAGTCAATCTTACTGTTTCATATACATCATATTCACTTTGTGCTTCTAGAGTCATGCTGTTCTCATCAAGATGTAAAACAGGAATTTCTCCTACTCATAGGAGTCTTCACACTCCAATTGTCAAATGAAGCTCCCTAAAAGCCATGTCAAAAGGTATCATCATCTGAATAATTCATTTGTAACGAAGATTGCTGTTGATTTACCTATATTTTAAAATATATGCAATGAAAATGTGATGCTTTTTCCTTCATTAAAATTAATGTGTTAACAAGAACACCTGGAATGATCACAAAATCCATTGTTAAGAAGGGTTACAAATGCCTATATCTTTCCAACTTGCAAATTTTTAACTAGATACCTGGCAAATTCAGTGAAAAGATACTGTAAAGTAGCTACCTAACAATTTCTGTGAAAGACATGCTGAAGAAAATAATTTCTTTTAAAATAACATCCAAAGTGTTTAAATACTTAAATTTATAATTACTCATCTATTATACTTATCTTTTCATCCATATTGCTAGACTAAAATGTAAAAAAATGTCATTCTGCACAAGAGACAAAATAACCTGTAAAAGTTATACAGCTTTCTGTTTAGGTGGAAGTAGTCTATTGCCATGAGGGAGATGACTACCAGGTCACCAGTCATTAAGACAAAGGTTGTGGTAAAGACCTACAGTATACATGGCCTGTACTCATGACAAGGAAATAAACATGATAGTATAGATATACAGTTATTGGAGTAGTGCTAGAGTTATTTTATATCCTCTAGTGGAAGGGAGGTAGAAACTAGTTATCCTGCTGAATTCTGTTAAACTGCTTTCTAAAGACAATTAGGTAAAAACTATGAGAAAAATCAGCACATAAAAGAGGGTATTTTGTGCCTCTAGCTCCTGGGGATAGATGTAATTGTGCCCTGGTCTAGTCACTGATTAGATTCAAGTCCTTAGAAGTAGAAGGGCCTTTAGCTTGAACAAATGAATGGTCACCACCAGTTGAGTTTCTCACAAGTAGCTGGCCCAGGTAGCTCCAGGTCTCTTCATTTAGAGACAAAAATATGGCATGTTTTTCCATAGTAACAAATAAACTTTATCATCCTCTAAAGTTAAACTCCAGAAAGAAAAAATGTTTTCTCCCAACTTTTATAGCAAAACGTCTTTTAACTTAAACTCCACTTATTTTGTTAGCTTGGCCAAATATGAAGTCAGTTATACTCTTGCTTTACAAAACTAAAAGGTGATGAACATAGGAACACATTTTCAAAATGATCCAATTTAAAACTTATTTACAGATATAGGGGTGATCCATCTCCAATCCTGTCAGCACTAAATTAGAACAGCTCCCTTGTTCTGAAGTGACAGCTAACATTCCTAATAAGAAACCCTTGAAATCTGCTCCCAAGGAATTTTATGCAAAATATTAGAGAAATAATGTATTATCTAGGAATGTTCATATTTGTCCCATTCAAGGTCGACAAATAACACTAAAATCTTCAAGAAAATCATCAGTCATTGTAAGAGGGAAGAGAGTGCACAGGCCATGCAGTCCCACAGTATTCTATGCTTTCCCCAATGTCCATTAGTCCTTGCTGAGTGAGACTGTCCTCATAGTATTTTGCCTCATCTGAAGACCCATTAGACAAGCATTTATATCCTGGGACAAAGCTCTCAACATAACTACGATTACTATAGAGTAAAGAAGTTAATCTCAATATTCAAGGAGTATAATTATCAACCCAAATTACCATGGCCAGACTAATTAAAGCAAGAAACTAAATAAGCCTGCTTAAACAAAAACAAACAAACAAACAAATAAAAAAGCATGTAATTAGGTTTTATTTACCTATAGTTAGAGTTCAAAAAAGTTATAGTTTAGGGGTACGGGGTTTCTAAATCGGTGGATTTGTCAGGCACACAGGTAGAGTTACAGAAGCAGAAGCTAATGAATAGTCTATTACAAACTCTTTGAAGCAGATGTTTACAATGTGTTCATTACAAGGTAGTCATAAAAAGGTGGTAATAACAATGGGTAACGATAATAACAGGTGGCTATAATAACATTTTGAAAAAAAAGTATTGTTGCCATTTCCTGAAAGAAGCAGTACAGGACTATTTTTCATTGAGATTATAGCTGGAACATAGGCCAATTCAAGAAAAACAGATTTAATCATAAACAGCAATGAACCTAGTTTTTCTATAATGTGAGAAGGCTTTGAAGCATAAGATGAAGGCAAGCAAGTTAATCAGACTATGCTTAACATGATGATGAGTTCATATCAGCATGTATATTGACCTATATGTACAGGTCTCCTGGATATAACCCATCTTCTCAGAAAAACTATTGCTTTTTGGCATTTGGGGTATGGGACACATGAATCCTTATAAACTTTGCCTTATCTTTACAAAGAAGGAAGGTGGCGCATAGAATGGTAAGCAGAAAAAAAAAGATGATAATGTCTTACTGATAAAAGATATCAAGATGTGGAGCTAACATTCCAATAACTAACAAAATAGACTTTAAACTAAAATCAATAAAAAAAGACCAGGATGGTCACTACTTATTCAAATCTTGAGAAATCCACCAAGATAAAAATTCAGTCCTGAATATCTATACCCCTACCACAAGGACACCTACATAAGAAAAAGAAATATTACTAAAGCTTAAACCTCATATCAAACCTGACACACAATTAGTGTGAGATTTCAGTACCCTACTTTCACCCTTGGATATGTCAACCAGACACAAACTCAACAGAGAAATAAGGGATGTAGCAGAAGTTATGACACAAATGGACTTAGTAGATAAATACTGAACTCTCCACCTAAACAAAAAAGAATATGCACATTTCTCAGCACTCCATGAAACTTTCTCTAAAATTGACTACATGATTAGATCATAAAGTAAATATCAACAGGTACAAAAACTGGGTATAACTCCTTGTACCATATCAGATAACCTAAAGTTAGAGTTCCACAACACCAAAACTCAGAGAAAGCCTACCAACTCATGAAAACTAAACATCACTCAATTGTATCACCTCTGGGTCAAAAAGAAGTTAAGAAAGAAATCAAAGACTTTCTAGAATTTAATGAAAATGAATCCAGGACATAGTCAAACTTATGGAAAACAATGAAGGCAATCTTAAGAGAAAAATTCATAGCACTAGATGTTTACATGAAAAAAAAAAAGAGAATACTCACAAAAGAGCTCTATCAACACAGCTGAAATCCCTAAATCAATTAGTAGCAAACTCACCTAGAAGGAATAGACCACAGGAAATAATCAAACTTAAAGCTGAAATCAATACAATTGAAACAAAAATAACAATATAAAAAAAATCAATGAATGAAAGACCTGGTTCTTTGAGGAAGTTAACAAGATAGAACAAACTTTATCTAATCTAACCAAAAAGTAGGGAGAGAGTATACAAATTAACAAAATCAGAGATGATAAATGGGACATAACAACAGACCCCCCAGGAAATCCAGAGAATTATCAGGTCATAAATTAAAAATCTATAGTCCAAAAATAATGGAAAACATAGAAGAAATATACAGCTTTCTGAGGAGGTACCATTTACCAAATTTAAATAAAGATCACATTGAAGACCTAAATAGTTCCATAACACCAAAGAAAATTAAAACACTCAGTAAAAGTTTCACAAATAAAAAAATCGCAGGCCCAGATAGATTCAGTGCAGAATTCCACCAGGCATTCAAAGAATAGCTAATACCAATATTCCTCAAAATGTTCCATACAGTAGAAAGAGAAGGAATATTGCAAACTCTTTTTATGAGACCACAATAACCCTGATACCCAAGCCACTTAAAGACACAAAAAAGAAAGAGAATTACAGACTAATTTGTTTCATGAACTTTGATGCAAAAATTCTCAACCTAATTCTGGCAAACAGAATCCAACAACATATAAACAAATCCTTCACCACAATCAAATACACTTTATCCCAGATATGCAAGGATGGTTCAACTTATGACATCAAACTAAATGGAGAAAAACTCAAAGTATTACCACGAAAATCAGGAACTAGACAAGGCTGCTCCCATGCCCTTATCTATTCAACATAGTTCTCGACGTTTTAGATAGAAAGTGAAACTATGTCTTTTTGCAGATAATATGATTGTATACATAAGTGATACACAACATTCTACCAGGGAACTTCTATAGCTGATAAACACCTTCAGCATTGTAGCAGGACACAAGATTAACTTAAAAAAAAACCAGTAGCCCTTATAACCACTAATAATAAAAGGACTGAGAAAGAAATAAGGGAAGCATCACCTTTTACAACAGCTGCAAATAGCATTCAATACCTCAGTGCAAATATAATCAACAGAATAACAGATCTGTTTGACAAAAACTTTAAATCACTGAAAAAAAGAAATTGAAGAGGATATCAGAAAATGGAAAAATCTCCAGTGTTCCTAGATAGGTAGGGTCAACATAGTGAAAATGGCAATCTTACCAAAGACAATGTACAGATTCAATGCAATTCCCATCAAAATCCCAACACAATGTTTAACAGACATTGAAAGAACAATACTAAATTTCATTTGGAATAACAGGAAAACTAAGATTGCCAAAACAATTTTGCTCAACAAAGTATCCTCAGGAGGTATCACAATCTCTGGCATAATTACACTATAGAGCTATAGTAATATAAACAACTTGGTACTGGCATAAAAATATACATGTGGATCAATGGAATTGAATTGAAGATGCCAACGTTAACCAGCACACCTATGAACATCTGATTTTTGACAAATAGACCAAAAATACTCAACGGAAAAAAGATAGTATCTTCAACAAATTGTGTTGGCATAATTGAATGGTAGTGTGTAGAAAAACACAAATAGATCCAAACCTATTACCTTGTACAAAACTCAAATCCAAGTGTATCAATGCATTGGCACAGCTGATATAAATGTAACACTAGTAGAACAGAGAACCTGCGATAGAAAGAACCATTCCATCCTGGGACCTAAATTATTTTACATCTAGATCTGAAGATTGTGATACAACTAATAAAGTTCATGCTGAAATTTTACCATATGTGTACAATATTCTTTGCATAAAGATTCCTCAACTAGTTATGACAAAATATTATGCATAAAGGGGAGCATCTGTGTTCTTTAAGTTGTAATTTACTCCTCTGCTAGCTTTATTCCTGTACTTTTTTTAGCACCACACAACCATGATGATGATCTTAGAGTTAGAAGACATGTCCAAGCTTCAATTTACTTTGTTTATATTAAGAAATAGGGACTAAGCAATGAAGGCACATTTATGGGCATACTTCTCCATTAATAATGGACCTTGATAATGCTTTTCTTTATTTGAAGGAAAAAATTTAAAGTATAAGTTAATGATGCTTGGGGCATTTGTAAATATCCTCGAATATTTTATATATATGTTCTGTGACTGTGGACTTAGCAAAGCACCACACTTCATGTGTCTACCAATTATGAACTTAAACTCTACCTGCTGAAGAGTAGAGTACTTAATTAAGCATACTTAGGAGAAGGTTTATTCCTTTCACCAAGGAGTGCATAAAACACTATAGTAGAGGCTATTGGTTGTATGCTAAACATTTATGACTGAAGATTGCATGTATTTTTAATACATTACCACATGAAATGTCACAAGGGATTATGAACTTAGTACTGTCATCTGGAACAATATACACAATTAATAAAGATACATAATTGTTTGTTTGTTTGTTTAGAGTCCACTAATGAGTGAGCAATCCCCTGCTTATCTTTCTGGGTTTGTGATACCTCGCTCAGGAGGATATTCTCCAAATCCATCCATTTGCCTCCAAATTTTAGGATATCATTTTTTCTTACTGCTGAGTAGTACTCCGTTGTATAGATGTACCACAGTTTGTTAATCCATTCTTCAGTAGAGGGACATCTAGGTTGTTTCCACTTCTTGCTATTACAAATTACGCTGCTATGAACATAGTTGAGCTAATGCCTTTGGAGTGTGACTATGCATCTTTAGGGTATACACCCAGAAATTGTATTGCTGGGTCCTTGGGGAGATTGATTCTCAATTTTCTGAGAAACTGCCATACTGCATTCCAAAATGGCTGATCAAGCTTACACTCCCACCAAAAATGGAGGAGTGTTTCCTGTCAGGGACCAAGAACCTGGCTTGAGCCTCTGGACCTCTAGCTAAAGGCTACCATGGAAACTTACTGAGAAACCAACCACTGAGCTGGCATGACCCTTAGTAAAATAGATGTTTCTCTCAAAGTAAAATAGATGTTCAGGTTTGCTTAACAGTAACAGAGGAGTAGCTATAAAGAGTAGAATAACAAGAACATTCTGTGGCTAAGTTACTTAGCAGCCCTCCTGATAACAGAAAATTAGCTCTAAAGAATAATATAACAAGAACATTCCATGGTTAGGTTACCTAGCAACCCTCCCCTGAAGCAAGACCAGTGACCTTTCACCCTGCCAATTTCCTGCTTCCCCTGGCCAGCTTCCTGCAGGTGTTAGAAGATTGCCCCCCTCCTCATATTCTGCTTTAGAACTATATAAGCATGTATGGAATCAGAGTAAAATTGCAGCTCGAACAGGCTCCCATTTGACTGGCTGCCTTCTTCCCATTTGAAGGTTTCCCTTTATTCTCTCTCATAGCTGGTTACCCCTGTTGATGCCCCAAGGTCAGGGCAGTTTCCTTTGCTCCAAATCCTGTCTAGCATAGGCTGTCATCTGTGTCTTTAATCTTACCCAATCTAACAGGTGTCAGGTGGTATCTCAGTGTTGTTTTGATTTGCATTTCTCTGGTGGTTAAAGATGATGAGCACTTTTTCAGGTGCCTCTCAGCCACTCATAATTCTTCTGCTGAGAATTCTATTTTTAGATCTGAACCCCATTTTTTGATTGGGTTATTCAAGGTTTTGGGCTCTAGATTCTGAATTCTTTGTATATATTAGAGGTCTGTCCTCTATCAATTGTAGGGTTGGTAAAAAAATCTTTCCCATTCTGTAGGCTGTCATTTAGTCCTATTGACAGTGTCCTTGCCTTTACAGAAGCTTCTTTGTTCATAAGATCCCACTTATTGATTGTTGATCTTAGTGTCTGTGTCAATGGTGTTATATTTAGGAAGTGGTTGTCTGTGCCAGTTCGTAGAAGTGTATATCCCACTTTCTTTTCTATAAAGTTTAAAGTGGCTGGGTTTATGTTGAGGTCTTTGATCCACTTGGATTTGAGTTTTGTGCAGGGTGACAGGATTGGATTTATTTGCATTTTTCTACACACTACTATGTAGGTATGCCAACACCATTTGTTAAATATACTATCTCTTTTCCATTGAGTATTTTGGGCCTAATTTTCAAATATCAGGTGTTCATATATTTTTGGGTTAATGTCTGGATCCTAAATTCTATTCCATTGATCCACAAGTCTGTTTTTATGCCAGTACCAGGCTGTTTTTATTACTACAGCTCTATAGTGTAACATGAATTCAGGGATAGTGATGTCCCTGAGGTTCTTTTGTTGAGCAAAATTGTTTCAGCAATCCTGGATTTCCTGTATTTCCAAACGAAATTGAATATTGTTCTTTCAAGGTCTAAAAATATTGTGTTGGGATTTTGATGGGCAGTGCATTGAATCTGTAGATTGATTTTGGAAAAATTGCCATATTTACTAGGTTGATCCCACCTACCCAGGAACATGGGATAGCTTTTCATTTCCTGATATCCTCTTCAATTTCTTTCTACAGTGATTTAAAATTTTTATCAAATAAGTCTGTTACTACTTTGGTTATAGTTACTCGAAGGTATTTAATAAAATTTGCAGCAATTATGAAGGGTAATGTTTCCCTTATTTCTTTTTCAGCTCTTTTATCTTTAGTGTATAGAAGGGCTACTGCTTTCTTTGAGTTAATCTTGTATCCTGGTAGATTGTTCAAGGTGTTTATCAACAGTAGCAGTTCCTTGGAAGAATTTTGTGAGTCACTTATATATAATCATGTCATCTGCAAATGAGATAGTTTCACTTCTCCTTTCCAATTTGTTTCCCATTAATCTACTTTTGTTCTCTTATTGCTTTAGGTAAAACTTCTAAAACTATATTGAATAGATAAGGGGAGAGAGGACATTCTTGTCTAGTTCCTGATTTTATTGGGATTGCTTTGAGTTTTTCTCCATTAAGAATGATGTTGGCTATTGGCTTCTTGTAAATCACTTTTATTATATTTTGGTATTCCCCCTGTATTTCCGATCTCTCCAGGCCTATAATCATAAAGGCGTGTTGGAATTTGTCAAAGGCTTTTTCAGCATCTAAGGATATGATCATGTGGTTTTGTTCCTTTAGTTTGTTTATATGATGGATAACGTTTATGGTTTTTCATATGTTAAACCAGCCCTGGATTTCTGGGATGAAGCCTACTTGGTCATGGTGGATGATATTTTTTATACACTGTTGTATACGATTTGCTAAAATTTTGTGGAAAATTCTAGCATCAATGTTCATGAGGATAATTGGTCTGTAGTTCTCCTTCTTTGTTGTGTCTTTGAGTGGCTTGGGTATTAGGGTAACTGTGGCATCATAAGAGAAATTTGGCATTATTCCTTCAGTTTCTATTGTGTGAAATAGTTTCAGGAGTAATTGTAGTAATTCTTTTTTGAATTTCTGGTAGAATTTGGCATTGAAACCATCAGGACCAGTGCTTTTATTTTGGGGGAGGCTTTTAATGACAGCTTCAATTTCCTTAAGTGTTATAGGCCTGTTTAGGTAATTAATCTGATCATCATTCAATATTGGTATCTACCTGGTACCTATCCAGAAAGCTGTCCAGTTCTTCTAGGTTTTTCACTTTTGTGGAATACAGATTTTCAAAGTATGATCTGATAATTCTCTGGATTTCCTGGGGGGTCTCTTGTTATGTCCCCCTTCTCATTTCTGATTTTGTTGATTTGGACACTCTCTTTCTATTTCTTGATTAGTTTGGATAACGGCTTATCTATCTTGTTGACTTTCTCAAAGAACCAACTCTTAGATTCATTGATTCTTTGTATTGTTCTTTTTACTTCAATTGTATTGATTTTAGCTCTAAGGTTGATTATTTCCTGCCATCTACTCCTTCTAGGTGAATTTGCTTCTAATTGTTCTAAGACTTTCAGCTGAGCTGTTAGGTCACTAGTGTGGGATTTCTCTAGGTTTTTCATATAGGCATCTAGTGCTATGAATTTTCCTCTTTTTTTTCCTTCTTTATTTTGTATTTATCAAAAAAAAACAGTAAAAAGAATTTAAAAATGTGGAAGAGTTAACAATAACTATACAGAGGATAAGAATCATAAGCATGGCTTATCAAGGGTGGAAATGCAAATAAGATTGCTTCAAATATATTTTCTTTGTGTTCAGCTTTCCCTCTGAATTTTTTTTCCAACCCTGTATATCCTTATTTAAGGTCTCTTCCCCCTCCCACCACATCTGGTCATTTTTCTTCTCTGCAACTCCCCATCCCCTCCCTTGGCAGGGAGCAGACAGACTGCTTTTATTGTGTCCCACAAGTATGGGTAAGTTGTGGATATGATTTCTTTCTTAACTTCTTCCTTGATCTAGAAGTGTTTCAGCTGAATGATGTTTAGTTTCCATTAGTTCGTAGGCTTTCTTTGATTTTTGATGTTGTTGAAATCTAACTTTAGGCCCTGGTGGTCCGATATGTCACAAGGGATTATTTTCATTTTTTTATCTATTGTTATTTGTTTTATGACCAAATATGTGATCTGTTTTGGAGAAAGTTCCTTGAGGAGCTGAGAAATATGCATATTCCTTTGCATTTGGGTGGAAGCTTCTGTAGATATCTATTAAATCCATTTGCATCATAATGTCTTTTAGACTCCTTATTTCCAGGTTGAGGTTCTGTCTGGTTGATCTACCCAGGGTTGAAAGTGGGATATTGCTGTCTCCTACTATTATGGTGTGAGAATTGATGTGGATTTCGAGCTTTATAAGTGTTTCTTTTACATAGATAGGTACCCTTATATTAGGGCCATAAATATTCCGGAGCGAAGTCTCCTCTTGACCAATTTTTCCTGTGATGACTAAGTAATGACCATCTTAGTCCCTTTTAGTTGCTTTTAGCTTAAAGTCTACTTTTTTGATATTAGGATGGCATCCTCTGCTTGTTTCTTAGGACCATTTGACTGGAAAATCTTTCCCAACCCTTCATTCTGAGCCTGTTTCTGTCTTTGTAGTTGAGGTGTGTTTCTTGTATGCAACAGAAGCATGTCTTCTGTTGTTGTTGCCATCTTGTTAGTGTGTGTCCTTTTATAGGAGAGTTGAGGCCATTGGTATTAAGGGATGTTAGTGACTGCTGATTGATATTTCCAGCTATTTTTGGTGGTAACTTTTTTGTATTTCCTTTCTCTGGAGTATTCTTCTGCGGTGTTATTGCTTGTTTGTGATTTCATAGGTGTATCTTGGGTCCTTCTGTTTAGTTTTCCCTCTAATACTTTCTGTAGTGCTGGATTGGTAGATAGATATTGTTTCAGTCTGACTTTATCATGAAGTATCTTGTTGACTCCGTCTATGGTGATTAATAATTTTTCTGGGTATAGTATTCTAGTTTGGCAACCATGTTCTTTTATCATCTGTATAACATCTGACCAAGCCATTCTAGCTTTCATTGTTTCCATTGAATAACCAGGTGTTATTCTGATGGGTCTGCCTTGATAGGTAAGAAGGGCCTTTTCTTTTACAGCTCTTAATTTTTTTTCTTTGTTCTGTTTGTTTTGTGGCTTGATTATTATGTGGCGGGCTGACATTTTTTTGGGTGTCATATCTATTTGCTGTTCTGTAAGCTTCATGTATCTTTATAGGCATTTCTTTCTGCAAGTTAGGAAAGTTTTCCTCTATAATTTTATTGAAAACATTATCTGTGCCTTTCAGCTAGTATTCTTCTCCTTCTTCTATTCCTATTATTTTCAAGTTAGGTCTTTTCATGGTGTCCCAGATTTCTTGAACATTTTGTGTTATGGTTATTTTAGTTTTACTATTTTCTTTGACTGATATATCTATTTGAGCTACAGAGTCTTCCACTTGGAGATTCTATCTTCTATCTCTTGAAATCAGTTTGTTATGCTTGTATCTATGGTTTCAACTTTTTTCTTCAGTATTTCTATTTCCCTATTTGCCTCATTCTGTACCTTTTTTATTGCTTCTATTTCAGTTTTTAGTTCCTGGCATATTTCTTATGTAGATTTGTTCATCTCTTCCAATTTTTTGGTTGTATTTTCTTCTATTTCTTTAAGGGAATTTTTCATATCTTCTTTGATGGCTTCAATGATCATCATAAAGTTATTTTTGGTATTGCTTCCTTCAGTTTCCTCTTCATTGCTCAGTTCAGGTCTTGTAATTGTAGGACTGCCACACTCTGGAGTTACTTTGTTGTTATATATATATATATATATATATATATATATATATATATATATTGCACTGGCGTCTGCCCATGGCTTCAGTGGTTCATGATTAGGTGGCTCCCAGTCAGTTGTGGCAAGTGGGCTTGTGTGTCTCCTGTCACCTGTGAACAAGGGGTCTGCTCAATCTATAACTCTGCTCTGGGCAGGGGACTGAATTTCAATTCCTCAGTTCTTCTCTGTTTGAGCATTTGAGGCCGGGTGGCTATGCAAGTTCCCTTGTTTTAGCAGCAGCTGGGGGGACCCTGACAGCCAAAGTTTATGTCTGTCTCCTACAGAGTGTGTGAGGACATGCTCCACAGACAGCACCTGGTTCTGGAAGATACATAATTGTTGTAGGTCCAAGCAAGGAGTCAATTTCTACTGTCTTGTTATATAGGTATGATATCTATATCAAATGCCTCCTAAACATCTGTGTTTATGTCAGTTAGCTATTCTTGTCAGCCACCTTGTTCATAGAAAAATTTGGTTAAATAATGGGTAGTCTTTACAATAGAGAATAAAAAATGATCAAGAGAATAATAACAGGTAAATCTTGCTATATCATGGAAATCAAGTGTTCAGGAAAGGATCATACTCATTCACTCTTCCAAAGGCTCAAGGAAACCTTGGGAGAGGTTAAGGAAAGTTCAAAGAGCTAGAGAAAAGCAGTAGAATATCATCACTTGGAATTTAGGTCAGGATATAAGCATTGTTATCATTAATAAATGTTGTTGTGGTGGCATAGAGGATTGTCTCACATTCTTAGCAAGAAAAGCAACAAAAGAAATACAGCCATGGTTTGTTCATATCATTATTATCATAAAGAAATATGTATTTCAAAATAAATTTATCACAAATATATTTGAAAATGAACACAGAAAAATAGTAAATTAATCCCACTTCAATGTAATTTTCAATCTTGTAACATCAAATGTCTTCAAAATTGAATACCTTAAAAAATGAATCAAAGGATATTGTTTCCTCTTTTGGTTTGTTTTGCTGAATAGCAATCATTCAACATTGCTGACACTTCTTGTTACTTATCCTTTAAACAGTCAAAAATCCTAAGTAGGAAAAGCATGCATAGATTCAATGTACTAACATACATAGATATTTCACACACTGATTTATTGTGCTATATGACTGAAAAATCCACTGTTCCAAGGAAAAATGTCCTTTGTGTCAAACAAATAAAAAGGCATATGTATAAACAGTGACAGAACTAATTTTGTTTCAGAAGTTACAAAATATTTCCTTTATATTGTAGACATTTCAACAGTTTCATGAGTGAAGCAATAATTTAGATATATAAACATTTTTAGATAAAACATTAAGAGATTTCGTGATACTACAGATGCACTGTCATGACTTTAAGATTCTATTCTTCCCAATTCCTACAGTTAAGGAATTGCATACACAATGAATTAGGAAATACTGACCAAAAAAGACAACTGCTCGAGTAGACAGAAATAGCTAAACAAAGGGAATTAAAACACTGTGCTGGAAAAGACATGTATAAGAATAATATATAAAACATGGGACAAACTATAAGTAAGACAGTAATATCTCTAATGTTGAAAATTAATAAATGATATTTTACACAGAACTGTGAGCAGTTAGAATGCCATTGTTTTTTTGATGAGTAAATGAAAACATTTGCTTATTGGTTTCATTAGATGAAATCAGAGGGATAACACAGAACTGAAAGCACATCAAATATGATTAAAAAATCAAATAAAACTGACTTGTGGATCAATGGAATTGAATTGAAGATCCCAGCATTAACCCAAAAATTGCACCTGATCTTTGTCAAAGAGGCCGAAAATATTCAATGGAAAAAAGATAGTATCTTTAACAAATTTTGTTGACATAGCTGGATGGTAGTGTGTAGAATGATGAATTTAGGTCCAAGTTTATCACCCTGCACAAAACTCAAATCCAAGTATAATGAAGACCTCTACACAAACCCAGCCACACTGAACTTGATAGAAAAGAAAGTGGGAAAAGAAAGCACTGTCCAAGGTAGTATGTGTTCCAGGGAATGAGTAAGAAAGAAATCTCTGTCTGCATTCTAAGGCTTCAGTTTCTTTCTAATTCTTCTGTCTGTGCTCAGATAACCTGTGCCAAGGGACTCTGACTGTATCTAGAACAATAAATATTCATGATTTAAGATACAGTGTTTATTTAAACTAGCTTTAAATTTTAATATTATAATACCAACATAACCTAACTGCTAGGTTTTAAATTATGTTTTTGAAAATTCTTACAATATATATTGGAATTTACTTTTGCCTGAAAAGGTTTTGTATAATATCTTACCCCATAGACATAGATTAAAAAAATCAATAAAAGCATTCTAATCCACCTTAAAAACAAGAAGAAAGTGGGAAAAACCCTCCAATGCATTGGAACAGATGATCACTTCCAAAATATAACACCAATAGTATAGACACTAAGAACAACAATCAATAAGTGGGACCTCCTGAAACTAAGAAGTTTCTATAAGGCCAAGGACACAGTGAATAAGAGAAAACAACAACCTACTGAATGGGAAAAGATGTTTAACATCTCTACAAGTGACAAAGTAGTGACCTGTAAAATGTATAGAAAACTCAAGAAACTAGAGCCCAAAATGTTGAATAACCCAATCAAAAAGTGGATTTCAGAAGTAAAAATAGAATTCTCAGAAAAAGAATTGCAAATGGCTGAAAAGCACTTGAAAAAATGCTCAACATCTTTTGCCATCAGAGAAATGCAAATCAAAACAACTTTGAGATACCACCTTACACCTGTCAGATTGTCTAAGGTATAAGATACAGATGACATCCTTTGCTGGAGAGGTTGTGGAGCAAGGGGGACATTCCTCCATTGTTGGTGTGTGTTCAGCCAGTCTGAAATGCAGTATGGTGATTTCTCAGAAAACTGGAAATCATTCTCCCCAAGGACCCAGCAACACCACTTCTGGCTGTATACACTAAAGATGCACATTTCCATTCAGAAGCCATTAGCTCAGCTATGTTCATAGCAGCATTATTAGTAATAGCAAGAAACTACCTAGATGCCTATTAACTGAAGAATGGGTTAATAAACTGTGGTATATAGACACTGTAGAGTACTACTCAGCAGTAAGGAAAAAATGATACTATAACATTTTCAGGTAAATGGATGGATTTGGAGAATATACTGAGCGAGTTATCACAAACCCAGAAAGATAAGTAGGGAACTTTCTCACCCATTAGTGGGTGAGCATTCCCAAGCTGCAAACCACAACTACTGAATAGCTTGGAGAAAAAAAAGTTGAGATTATAATTCAGTGATACACTGCAATGAACTTAAAAATAAAAAAATTCAACATATTTTACTGTAATTTTTTTGTTTATTTCTTAATTTTTGAGTATAATATCTTGAAAAAAGTGGTAGTAAAAATTATATATTTTATGTGAATCAATGTTTATTATATTCATAATCTGGCTTAATCATATTGAGAAGTTTTAGATTTTAAGAAATGTTACTCTCAAACACAGAAATATTCTTTTTTAAAAAAGAAAATACTTGGCTTTGGCTTTGGGAGGGGCAGGAGATTCCTTCTTCACTTTCGGCATGGCTCCTGATTATGATTGTCTGGATGTTGCCAACAAAATTGGGATCATCTAAACTCAGTCCAGCTGGCTAATTTTAAATATACCTTTTCCATTATAAAAAAAAGAAAATATTTTGAGGCATAGAAATACTGAAAATAAGAAAGATTTGGAAATTGTTTTAGGCTTGTTCTTAAGTCCCCAGAATCTCCAAAAGAATGTTAGATCAGGTGTGTGTTTATATATAAGAAATGGACTCTCAACCATATTTAATAGAGTAATCTAGGCTGAGGAGATAATGGAAAAATGCACTATGTGAGGAATGTTGGTGTACATCTACATTTAGAGTATCAAAGGAAGAAAAAAAATTAGAGGGAAAAAAGGCACATAATCATCAAAGGATCTCATAAAACAGGCCCTCTTATGACGTTTATTCATTATTACATTTGGGAAATATTGCATCATAACACATATACCATAAAATATGCTCATGTGAGTATTACAAAATAGTAAAGTAAAAACAACAAGAATTATGAAGGCAGTATGGTCACCTTAACTCCCCAAATTCCATAGCCTTATATAACATCATAACTATTCCAGTATAGTGAGTTTTGAGGTTACACCATTAGACTCAAAGGCTTTTGATGGGTAAGCAAAAAAAAAAAAAAGAAGTAAATATAGGAGCTTAAGTATACTATATACATATGACAATGCCTTTATGCAATACAGTATTATGTACAATAAATACATGAAAATACAATAATTAAAAATAATAAAAGACAAAACTAACAAGTGAGAAAGTTGGGTTAAACTCCCAACCAAAAAAAAAAAAAAAAAAAAAAAAAAAAAAAAAAAAAAAAAAAAAAAAAAAACATGATTTCATGTAATTTTTCTGAGACAAATGATTTAAGTAATTAAAGATGTAATTTTTGCTTGTATGAGTGTGCAGTGGGTATAGGGTGGCTGTGAATGGAACTGAGGGCTTTCCCCATTCCAAATATGTAATTTAATAAACCAAGGCAATACTTGCAGTCCTGGCATCAACTTGATCAACTCTGGAGTAACTTGTGCTGTGTGGAGTACACATAGTAGATAGCTGCTTCTTTGACTCATACTCCTCCAGACCCCTCCCACAAAGACAAACAAACCTTTTGATTTCTGTGACATTTCAAACAGTGGCTGGCAAGGGAAAAAGGAACTACAATCACATAATATTTCATTTATTCAACTCTGAATGTGACATTTGAAACCAAACTTTGTACATGGCACGTTTCATCTCGGTGTTTCTCAGTGTGTAGATGAGGGGATTCATCATGGGGGCAATCACAGTATAAAACACAGAAATTTCCTTATCATTATTATTACTTTCTGCAGGTAAAACATAGATATAAATACAGGGCACAAAAAATAAAACTACCACCATTACGTGAGAACTACAGGTTGAAAGAGCTTTGCGTCTCCCTGAAGATGATCTTGTCCTCAGATTATACAGAATGAGTATGTAAGAAGCAACTAGCACAAGAAAAATGGCAAGGACCACCATTCCAGCATTGGCAATTACTAAAATACTAACCACATGAATATCTTTGCAGACCAGTTTCAAAAGTGGCTTGACATCACACAGGTAGTGGTTGATGTGGTTGGGGCCACAGAAAGGCAGACTGAGTACCATGAGCAGTAAAGCAATGGAATGCCAGAATCCCACTGTCCAGGCTATGACAACCAGCATATCACATCTCTTCCTGCTCATAATAGTCATGTAGTGCAGTGGCTTAACAATGGCAACATAACGATCCAAGGCCATGGAAACAAGAATAAAGACTTCCACACCTGCCAGCAAGTGGAGAGTGAAAAGCTGGGCCATACATTCATTATAGGAAATGAGTTTTCTTGATGCAGCTAAGTCCCTGATGAGTCTGGGAACCACTGTGGAGGTGTAGGAGAGGTCCATGAAGGAGAGATGGCAAAGAAAGTAGTACATTGGTTGTTCAATTAAGTGGCTATAAATGATGGTGAGTAGAATGAGGGCGTTCCCTACCAAGACAGCCAGGTAACAAAGCAGGAACAAGAGAAAGAACAAGAGCTCTATTCGTCTGTTTTCCCAAAGGCCCATAAAAACAAACTCTGTGACATTGTTATGATTTTCCATGAACTGCAGGTGAATAAACAATGCACAGCTGAAGCTTAGTTCTTCTGAAATTAAACAAAATATATGTACAACTTTGATAAATTATTAATTTATAGGGATTTATACATTATGTAGCAATCATCATATTAAATACATATTTATATATGAATATATTAAACTGGCCATTTATGTGAACATGTGTAATTATCATCTCATTCATAACTGAATAATAATAGTAATATTCTATGCATAGAAAATTTGTAAATATTATACATGTATTTAACTCATAGAATGAAATGTGATCTGTTCTGATAAACATTTTCCATGTTAAGACATACAGAAATTGCCAGTGTAAGAGAATTATTGAACTCATTAAATATAATATCAATAATTGGCATTTATTTTTTTCTGATGCCACCATATTAATGCTTCTGTTATATTGTCCAATACCAAGAATAATTCCACTCATTTTCCTTAATTATGAATAAATAATTATTTTAATAAATAAAAATTATTTTACACTGAACCTGGTATTTAGTAAATATATGTGAATATTCCATTTGGTATATCACATATTATTTATCTATATTTCCAAATGTCAATTGTTTAAGATTTCATTAATCATTTGTAATTGATCATCATTTTCTAAAAGTTTCTAAATTCATAATCACAGCAGTGAAATAGTTGCATTAGTTGATAAGAGTTTCTGAGCTTTCTTTGGATAATTTTAACAAATCTCAAGATACAGAGAGTATAACAAGAAAGCATTTTAAGTACCTACATGTCTAGCATTTAAATTGAAAGGCCAATTTTTGTAAATCTCTAAATACCATATGGCAGGTTTTAGAACAATTGACATGTTAGCTTCATTCCTGAGACATGATCTTTTGCTGGTGTCATGTTCTGTTTTGTTTTTTTGTTGATATTTTTGTCAAACTCTGAGTATTTTTAGCCATGTTTATGTTGACATATTGAAAAACAAAAGAAATATGTTGATGATATTATTTTAACTGTATTATCTTGTATGTAGTGTCATCCTCAGCAAAACAATACTTTATTGCTTACAGTCTGCAGATTTAGAAGAATCCGAGTTATCAGTGGAGCAGTAAGAGATGAAACTCATCAGAAAAACAAAACCTCAGATGAAGTAAATTTGTTTATTTACAATTGAGTAAACCTATCAGTTCTCAGTCCCCTGCTTCAATTTGTGAGATGAAGTAATGCTGTGGATTTTTCTGTTTTCCCACAGATTGGTTAACCTCATATTAAACAACTATCAAGTCCACAAAAGTAAATATTGACTAGGTTCATACTATGTGAAATAAAATATGGATTGGAGAACCAAAAGGATATGCATAAACTAGAAAATCAAATTTGTAAAATGCACAAATCTCAGTAGTTTCAAGTAATTTTTACATATTAATATAAATATGAAATTTACATGAAGACCCAGGGCTATCTTACCTGTGATGATTAAACTGTCTAAGCAAATGCTGACCTGCTTTCGTCAGAAATGATTCAAATTTATCAGATATAGAGACTCCAGAAATCTAATGAAAACATCCCGTGATATTTAATCATCCACAGGTTCTACTTTATTCAAAGCCTCTTTTATTATTTTCTTTAATTTGACTTTTAAGGAAGCAAAGAAGGGAGGAAGAGAATAAGGGAGGGGAGAATAGGGCAGGAAAGAAGAGAGTAATGAACCAAAGAAGCAAAAAGAATGAAAGGGAGGGAGAGAGGATGAAATAGAGAAGGATGGATGGACAGAGGGAACAAGAAAATGGTATAATTGTTTAGTGTCCAGCTTTGAGAATACTCTTTACCATGGCAGAGAAGTTATAGCAGTAAGAGTGACTTTAACTATGGAGTCAGAGACACAATGTGGATGATCATGTTACATCTCAATCCAGGCAACAGGGGGAAAATGCTGTTGTTTAATTTATGTCCTTTTTATATTCAGGTTTTTCCTATTCTTCCTTCTGCTCATTCCTATACACTGGTACCACCCCACACTCCACCTTTCTGATCCCCTCCCTCTATCTACAAAAGTTTGACAATGATTGTCATTGCACATATAAGCTCTTTCCATGTTGATCTTTCTATTCTCAAAATATTGAAATAATCGCTCCTTCATTCTCACATCTTTCTCCTATTTCCCTATCTCTGCTCTCTTTCCTTTCCTCTCCTTTTATTCTCCTCTCTTCCTCTGAACATCTTCCTTTGCCTCCCCAGCACAAATCTTCTCTCCTGATTTCTGATCTTCAACTATTTTCTTTATCTTTCTCACATACACAGAAACTTTCATAATCTGGTCTAGAATAATATTATCTCACTTTATTTAAAACATATCTTTTATGTAAATCATATTTTCTAAATGTCTCCAATTTATTTTTTTAACATGGTAAGTCTTCTGATACATATTGCTTTTAAAACTATGTCAATTGTATCTTGACTACAAAAAAATAGAAGGTTAGGGCACTATTAAAGTATAATGCTTTAGACTTGAATATAATGCTAAGTCCATGAAAATGTTTATATTTTTAACTGTCAAGAACAATTTTCTATGATTTTTTCTGCTACTTTGAGCAATCTTACTTTATTAAAGAAAAGTTTTTTTACTTTTTTCAATTATGAATAAACTCATATTTTTATCTGTGTATACCTTTGGTCAAAATTCTCTTCCCCTTCCTGCCCCTTCCACTCTAAAACAATAATATGTAATCTCAGTGACAAGTACAATTAGAGGCAAAAAAGTTTACATTTTTTATATTTATCATTAATAATGCTTTAATCATGACACTAAATAGTTTTTTCCATTCTTAATCATACCTGATGAAAATTAAGTATTGTACATGTACCTATTTTCTAAAGAGACAGAAGATGACCTGGATAAACAAGGACAAAGAGGATTGGGCTTTCAATATTGTTTACATATTTCTAAGACCATACAAAATAAAAATGACTTAAACTTAACTGTCAGGAAATTTTTTCCTTGAAATGCTATAATATTTTAAACATTTTACTTTTAAAACTAACTATAAGAAAACATATGCTAGTAATTAAATTTTTACCTGTAATTTATTAATATGTAGTTTTATGCAGAATAAAATCAAAACTCCAAATTTTTTTATTATAGTCACATATATTTGAGGCACAACTTATAATACTTACTCTTGCCAGGATCCAATTTTTTTCTGGGATGCCACCTGTACTTGAAAATGGTTTCTCTTTCTTTTTTATGATCTTTAGATGAAACAAAAATTAATGTGGAAAGCACCTATTTTTCTCATAAATCTTTAATCCAGTGTAGCTTTCAAAGATTCATTGCCTAAATACCTTAAGCTAAAAGACAGGGAACCCCAAGTGTGAAAGTCTCAGTGGTACTTTTTGTAACAGATCTAAGCTATAGTTAAGGCTGTAAAGGTAACACTGTCATGTGGTCACATATTAAAGGCTTCTGTTATCAATTTCATTAGATCTACGACACAAGTGCTCCTTATTTCTGTTGGTGTAGATAAAATCCTCTGACATTTCTCTTTCATCTCAAAAATTTTTCTTAAACCTGAAGTTATTAATGCGTTTATGGAATATGTAATAAAGCTGGATTACTTCTCATATAACAGTATCACTGTGCTAAAAATAATTTATGACTATTAGATTATCCTTAACAATATTATCTTAAATGTGTAGTAAATACTATTTCAATGTTTAACAATAGCCATCAGAAATTCAGAAAATATACATAAATTATGGAATACTTCTGAGTCTGAAGTTCAAGGGGATGTTAATAAGAAGTTGATTTACAAACAAGTGGTTACCAAAACATACTATAAAATAAAAGTGTTAATAGATACTCATTAACATTAGTGTAATACTTCATTACATAAACCATTCTCCATAATTTTTTAACATGGGAAATTATTAATTACCCCTACTCAGGAGCAGCTTTCATGATATGTGCAACTGAATCATCACATTTTTGTAAATAATTTTTTTCTAAAATTTAATTGTTCTAAAGAATAGTTTTTTTACTTATACTAAAGACTGGATATTAAATTAGAAATGGAAGACTGTCATAGTGACACATGTCTGTAACCATCCATCACTCAAGTGGCAGAGACAAGGAGATTGCAATGAATTTTAAGCCAACTTGGTTGACCTGCTGACTTTTAGTCTGCCCAGAAATACAGAGTAAAGCTCTGTTTAAAAATAGAAGAGGTCACACACACACATATACAACCACCCCCCCCACCTCCCACCCACCCCCAGAGACAGAGAAAGAGAGAGAGAGAGAGAGAGAGAGAGAGAGAGAGAGAGAGAGAGAGAGAGAGAGAGAGAGGAGAGATTAGTAAGTAAATAATAGTACATGGTAAACATGATACTATTTATTAATAAATTGGGAAATATTTTGTGCTAATATACCACTCATTTGTTTACATACAGCTCACTACCCACATGTTTATAGAAATGTCCTCTTAAAAGTTCTCAAATTAATTAGTTTTCATTTTTACTTCTTTTTACTTGTCTTAATTAGACCAATTTTATTCCGTTGTCTACAATTTCAACAAGTTGAAATTATTCCTAATATCTTCACATTACTGAATCTTTATACTTATACACCATGGGCATAAAAATTATTTTTTTAGATTGTTGCTATTGTACTCAGAGCTACATTCTTATTTGTAACTATAATTAAGTGATTGTCAGAGAGTGCAAATGCAAAAAATGCAATGAAATGAGAATAAAGCTTAGATTATTCCATGAAACAAGAGGTAAATTGTATCTGTCCCAGAAAGAAATGCCAACATCCAGAAAAAATGAAATCATAACTAACTCGGGAAGAAAAAAGAAAAGAGAAGGCAACACAAATATCTGGTAAATGGTATCAGTTTTCTATTGAAGATGTTTAGTCTCAAAGTGTCTTTATGAAATACATCTGAGTCTGAAGTTCAAGGATATATTAGTAAGAAGCTGATTTACAAACAATTGGGTACCAAGATATACTACAAAATAGAAGTTAATCTATAGAATAAAATATAAATATGACTATATATGCCTAAATATGGACATACACACATATAGAGAAATTCTACAAAACTGAAATTAAATATATGCAAATGTTTGTGTATGTGTCTGCATCTTTAAAATATACATACAAACTAACAGTATATGGATTTACCAGGTTATACTAAGAAGAAGAAGGAAAGGAGGAGAAGCAGGAGTTAAATGTGGGAAAAAGATTAGTAGAAAGTTTGGGTATAATGTGGCTTAAAGAACAGATAAGAGAAGGTGTCATAAGAATCATCATAGTGGAGCTGGAGATATATCAGTCATTAACAGCCAGGCTCACAACCAAGGCAGCAGAGTAAACACTAAGCAGCATAATTCATATACATGTATTAGATTGTCAAAAACCTAACTGGATTCATGAAAAGAATCAGAAAAAAAACCCACACTTTTTTAACAAAGGTAGGCAGATCAGCTAATGTTTTGTTTTATAGTGAGTACAAGGCAAGCCTAAGCTACATGAGACCATGTATTAAAAACAATAACCACAATAATTTAATACAAATCAGTTTAGTGGTGACTAAAGGGTGAATAACCAATAATCCTAAGGAATAAATTTGAAACCCACTCTTTGTGGTTGTTTGTTATGTTTTGCTTTGTTTTGTACAGGGCTCAACAAACTAGTTTTTACAATGAATGGAACATTGATATGGATATAATGGGGAAATTATACAGATTCTACAAGAATTAAAGAACTCATAAAGGTTCCTACTTTAAAATAGCTGTTAATTTTATGCATTCATTGGTTTAGGTTTTTTAAGCAAGTTTTCAGAAATGCAGTCACATTGGTAAGAACACAAATATTCCCTCATACATTTATCATAAATACCATTCATGATGTCCAGGGTAGATTAGAAACACTGTTGATTACATAGAATTAATATTTTTAGGCAGACAGTGTTAGGTAGGAAAAAATATCTACTACATGCTATCAATGCTTGGAAATTCTATTCTCTCTTTAACAGTGGATGAGTCACATATATATTCCAAAACACTAGATTTTAAGCAGATCCTTTCCAGCAAAAAGATTGTCACAGGTGATAAAAACCCAATGACAAGATTATTAAAATTCATGAAAACTTTTTAAAATATATTTTTCATGCAAGATAGAATTGTTGTTTCATTGTGTATCACATATCGTTATCTAGATTTACTATGAGTATAGTGGATCTTTTTATGAGTTTTCTGAAACCTTGCTAGCCCCTACTTTCAAAATGAAGGACTAGAATCAGAAATCAAAGATAATCTCTATTTAGTCTATTAAAACAATCTATTTTAGATAAAAATGCCATGTTGTCAGTGAAACAACTTTAACATTTTGTGAAAGAGGAATTTATTTTTCTGTGGACACACCACTTAATATATGTTGTTTGGTTTGTTTCAAATGTGTCAAGATTTTATACTGAAAGTATTCACTCCCTGGTCTATTCTAAACAACCATACGTTATTCTGAGAGCTACAGATGCTGTGGAATATCATTTAGTACTGCTTACAATGAGTAGATGCTGTGACTTTCTGTACACAAGATTTTATTTCTCCAAGATTTGTCAACTAATATCACAGTACAATTCATCCTTACACTAACATTTCAAGATATCTATTTAGTATTCTGCCTTTGCTTGATGTTACACAATGTGAGACCCAAACATATATAGATAGATTAGATCACCTATTACTGTTTTACCTTGAGATGCCTCTCTCAGCAACTAAGCCTAACCATGAGGTGGAGGACATAGTTTGCTTGACCACACAATAATATCCTAAATGTTGTATTATGTTTCTGGCCTGTGGTCCAGAATGTCAGACCTCCAGTCAGGCAGACCAGGCAGACCAGATGAGCGGACCCTCAGAAACACACAGATGCTTATATCAATTTTATGCTGATTGACCTAGGGCCCAGGCATATAACTTGCTAGCTACCTCTTGCTCTTAAGTTAACACTTGATTCTTGTTTTGTTCAACTATGTGGCTCACTACCTTTGCTCGGCAGCATTTCAACATCTTTCATCTATGTCTCCTGAAATCTCTGCAGTATATCTGCTGTGTTCTGAGATTTTCTCAGAGATTATTTTAGTCTGATACCCCTGCCCACACTTACTGTCTGCCTCTGACCAATCAGTTTTTTATTAAATCAGGAGGAGGAACAAATATTTATAATGTATCAACATAATCCCACTACACATAAATATCAATATTAAATGAGTAAATATAAGGTCATGATTCTAAATACAAACACAGATAATCAATCTTGGGTCTTGTGTTATGAATATTACAAGTATTTTTAAGTAAAATCAGATTTGATAGAGAAAGTCCTGCCAGCTGGCTACAAATATTAAGAACTAAACAAAACCAGGTACTGACACCTGATCCCCTGTACAGAAAGTTGTTCTCTGGGACCAGGGACTATATGTAGAGTCTAATACCAGATTCTTCTTAGCAGAGAGGCCTAAGGTTTGACTGTGACGGGCCCCTGCAGGCACACCTAAAAGAAGGGACCTTCCACAGGGAGCCACACCTCCAACTGTATCAGCAGAGAATAACTGAGGACTGTGAAATTTGGACTCTGTCCAGAGGTGAGCAGGTTCTGGCACCTGATCCCCCAACCAGATAATTACTCTCTAGGACCAGGGTCAGTCTATAGAGTCTGATCTCAGAATCTCATTAGCCGACAGGACTAGAATTTGGCTGTGAGGTGCACTGTAAGCCACACCTAAAAGAGAGGATTTTGCACAGGTGGCCCCACCTCCAATGGCATAAAAAGAGAAGGACTGAGGCAATGAAATTCAGATCCAAAGAGTCAGAGACAAAGCAGACCTTTGTTCACAGGAGACAGGAAAAACACAAGCCATCTTGCCTAATCATGAACCAATGAAGCCATGGGCAGACACCAGTGCAAAAATACATATAATAATATAAAGAACAACAAGGCAACACCAGAAGAAACTAGTGGTTCTACAACTACAAGACCTGAACAGAACAAAGAAGAGGTAACAGAAGGAAACAACACCAAAAATAACTTTATGAAGATTATTGAAGTCTTCCAAGAAGAAACAATAAAACCCCTTAAAGAAAGAGAAGAAAGTACAAACAAAAAATTGGAAGAGATGAACAAATCATTGAAAGAAAAATAAGAAAAGGTAAACCAAAGAGTGAAAGAAACATTCCAGGAACTAAAAAAAATTAAATAGAAGCAATAAAAAAGACACAAAATGAGGCAAAGATGGAAATAGAAAACCTGAAGAAAAGAGCTGGAACTACAGATATAAGCGTAACCAACAGAATCCAAGAGATGGAAAAGAGAATCTCTGGAGTGGAAGAGTCAGTAGCAGAATTAGATACATCAGTCAAAGAAAATACTAAAGCCAAAAAAGCCATAACACAAAATGTTCAGTAAATCTGGGACACCATGAAAAGACCTAACTAGGGAATAATAGGAATAGAAGAAGGAGAAGAATACCAGCTCAAAGGCATAGATAATATATTCAATGTAATCATAGAAGAAAACTTTCCTTACTTAAAGAAGGAAATGCCTATAAAGATACAAGAAGCTTACAGAACACCAAATAGATATGACCCCAAAAAGTCCACTTGCCACATGATAAACAAGCCACAAAACTTACAGAACAAAAAAAATTTTTAAGAGCTGCAAAAGAAAAGTGCCAACTTACTTATAAAGGGAGACCCAACAGAATAACACCTGCCTATTCAATGGAAATGAGGAAAGCAAGAAGGGCTTGGTCAGAGGTTATACAGACACTAAAAGAACATGGCTACCAACCTAGAATACTATTTCCAGCAAAATTATCAATCACCATAGAGGCAGAAAACAAGATATTTCATAACAAAGTCAGACTGAAAAAATACCTATCTAGCAATCCGGCCCTACAGAAAGAATTAGAGGGAAAACTCGAACATAAGGATCCCACATACACCCATGAAACCACAAACAATAATTAATCCCACAGATGGAGACCACAGAAACTAATTACATACAAGCTAACATGAAAGTAGAAGGAAATATGAATCAGTGGTCACTAATATCCCTTAATATCAATGGACTCAATTCACCTATAAAAATACACACACAATCAAAATCCACACAAAAATAGAAGCCATCCTTCTGCTGCATACAAGAAACACACCTCAACCACCAAGACAGACACATGCTCAGACTAAAGGATTGGAAAAATATTCTCAATAATATGGCCCTTAGAAACAAGCTGGGTTGCCATCTGAATATGTAACAAAGTAGACTTTAAGCTAAAAGCAATTAAAAGGGACAAGATGGTCATTAATTATACATCGCTAGAAATACTGGTCAAGAGGAGATTCCAATCCTGAATATTTGAGCCCCTAATATAAGGATACCTACCTATGCAAAAGAAACACTGCTAAAGTTAAAATGCCACATCAATTCTCACACCCTAATAGTGGGAGTTTTCAATACCCCAATTTCAGCCCAGAATAGGTCAACCAGACAGAGACTCAGGAGAGAAATAAGGAGCATAAACAGAGGTTTAATATCTATTAAATCAATATGATGCAAATTGATTTAATACATACCTACAGAATCTTGCACCCAAATGCAAAGGAATATACATATTTCTCTGCTCCTGATGGAACTTTCTCCAAAATTGACTACAAAATTGATCACAAAGCAAATATCAACAGATACAAAAAAAAATTGAAATAATCCATTGTAACATATCGGACCACAGGGCATAAACTTAGGGTTCAACAACATAAAAAAATCACAGAAAGCCTACCAAGGCATGGAAACTAAACATTACTCAACTGAATGACATTTGGTTCAAGGAAGAAATTAAGAAAGAAATCAAAGACTTCCTAGAATTTAATGAAAATGAATACATAATGTACCCACACTAGTGGGACACAATGAAAGCAGTCTTAAGAGGAAAATTCATAGCACTAGATGCCTACATGTAAAAACCTAGAGAAATCCCACACTAGAAAACTAAGAGCTCAGCTGAAAGTCTTAGAACAATTAGAAGCAAACTCACCTAGAAGGAGTAGACAGCAGGAAATAATCAAACTTAAGAACTGAAATCAATACAATTGAAACATAAAGAATCAATGAATCAAAGAATTGGTTCTTTGAGAAAGTCAACAAGATAGATAAGCCCTTATCCAAACTAATAAAAAGCAGAGACAGAGTATCCAAATCAACAAAATCAGAAATGAAAAGGGGGACATAACAACAGACCCCATGAAATCCAGAGAATTATCAAATCATACTGTGAAAATCAATATTCCACAAAAATAGAAAACCTAGAAGAAATGGACAGCTTTCTGGACAGGTATTATTTATCAAAATTAAATGAAGACCAGATTAATTACCTAAACAGGCCTATAACCCTTAAGGAAAATGAAGCTGTCATTAAAAGCCTCCCCAAAAATAAAAGCCCAGGTCCAGATGGTTTCCATGTAGAATTCTACCAGACATTCAAAGAAGAATTACTACCATTACTCCTCAAACTATTTCACACAGAAGAAACGGAAGGAATGTTGCCAAATTCTGTTTATGAGGCCACAATTACCCTAATACTCAAGCCACTCAAACACACAGCAAAGAAGGAGAATTGCAGACCAATATTCCTCATGAATATTGATGCTAAAATTCTCAACAAAATTATAGCAAAATGTATACAACAATATATAAAAAATATCACCCACCATGACCAAGTCGGCTTCAGCCCAGAAATGCAGGGTTGGTTTAACATCAAAAAACCTTAAACATATCCATCATTTAAACAAACTAAAGGAACAAAACCACATGATCATATCCTTAAATGCTGAAAAAGCCTGTGACAAAATCCAACACACTTTTATGATAAAAGCTCTGTAGCGATCAGGAATACAGGGACAATATCTCAATATAATAGAGGCAATCTACAGAAAGCTGACAGCCAGCATCAAACTTAATGGAGAAAAACACAAAGCAATCCCACTAAAATCAGGAACTAGATAAGGATGTCTTCTCTCCCCTTATCTATTCAATATAGTTCTCAAAGTTTTAGCTAAAGCAATAAGAGAATGAAAAGAGATTAAAGCAATACCAATTGGAAAAGAAGTGAAACTATCTCCATTTACAGATAATATGAATGTATACATATGTGACCCACAAAATTCTACCAAGGAACTTCTACAGCTGATAAACACCTTCAGCAATGTAGTAGGATAAAAGATTAACTCAAAGAAATTAGCAGCCCTTCTATACACTAAAGATAAAAGGACTGAAAAAGAAATAAGGGGAACATCACCCTTTATAATAGCTGCAAATAGTATTATATACTTTGGAGTAACTATAACCAAAAAAGTAACAAATCTATTTGAGAAAAATTTTAATTCACTGAAGAAAGAACTTGAAGAGGATATCAGAAAATGTAAAACTCTCCCATGTTCCTGGACAGGTAGGATCAACATAGTAAAAATGGCAATTTTACCAAAGACAATGTACAGTTTCAATGCAATTCCCATCAAAATCCCAACACAATATTTTTCAGACCTTGAAAGAACAATACTCAATTCTTTTGGTATAACAGGAAAGCCAGTATTGCCAAAATAATTATGCTCAACAAAAGAACCTCAGGAGGCATCACCATCCCTGACTTCAAGTTATACTATAGAGCTACAGTAATAAAAACAGCCTTGTGGTACAGGCATAAAAACAGACTTGTGGATCAATGGAACAGAACTGAGGATCCAGACATTAACCCAAAAACCTATGAACACCTGATCTTTGAGAAAGAGGCCCAAAATATTCAATGGAAAAAAGATAGTATATTTAACAAATGCTGTTGGCATAGCTGGATGGTAGTATGTAAAAAATGTAAATAGATCCAACCCTGTCACCCTGCACAAAACTCAAATCCAAGTGGATCAAAGACCTCAACATAAGCCCAACCACTTTGAATTTGATAAAAACGAAATGGGAAAATACACTTCTACGAATTGGCACAGGCGACCATTTCCTAAATATAACAAGAGTGGCACAGACACTTAGATCAACAATCAATGAGTGGGATCTCCTAAAGCTGAAAAGATTCTGTAAAGACAAGGACTCTGTCAATAGGACTAAATGACATCCTACAGAATGGGAAAAGATTTTTACCAACCCTACAAGTGATAGAAGATTGATCTTTAAGATATATAAGGAACTCAAGAATCTAGAGTCCAAAATCTTGAGTAACCCAATCAAAAAATGGGGTTCAGATCTAAAAAGGGAATTCTTAGCAGAATTACAAATGGCTGAAAGGCACTGGAAAAAGTGCTCATCATCTTTAGCCACCAGAGAAATGCAAATTAAAACATCTTTGAGATTCCACCTGACACCTGTCAGTTTGGCTCAGATAAAAGACACAGATGACAGCCTATGCTGGAGAGGGTGCAGAGCAAGGGGAACACTCCTCCAATGTTGTTGAGATTTAAAGCTGTTCAGTCATTTTGGAATGCAGTATTGCAGTTTCTCAGAAAACTAGGGAACAATCCCCCCAAGGATCCAGCAATACCACTCTTAGGCATGAAGATGCACATTTGCACTCCAAATCATTAGCTCAACAATGTTCATAGCAGCACTATTTGTAATATCACTAACCTGGGAACAACCTAAATGCCCCTCAACTGAGGAATGGATTAACAAGCTGTGGTACATCTTCCCAATGGAGTACAACTGAACAGTAAGAAAAAATAGTATTCTAATATTTGCAGGCAAATGGATAGATATGAACAACAATCCTCAGTGCATTATCACAATCTCAGAAAGAGAAACATGGGATGTACTCACTCATTGGTGGACTTTAAACAAAAAGCAAAGCATACCTATGCTGCAAACCACAGTCATTGAACAGCTTATGATCAGAAGCACCTTGGACCAGCACCTTGGAGCCCATTCCTTCCAGAGGAACATCTGTCTCAGGCTTGATGTTGGGATGAGGGAAGCTTTATGCCTGGAGTGAATGCTGAACTAAGCTACCTAGGGACCTTGTGACCTTGTGCCCTTGCTGGGGAGGAGAGAAAGGAATGGGAAGAAGAGAGAATGACTGGGAGTGGCAGAAAGGGGGAATGGAATCTGAACAAGGGACACATGGATACAATTGAGACTGTATTTTTAATAAACAAAAACAGGAAAAGAAGAAAAAAGAGGGACTATGAATATCATAAAAAGTTTGATTAATGAATCTATTTTTTGAAAGTAACTATTTGTTTTAAATATTTTACATTGGACTGGATATTTGTATATTGTATACAAATTGTATAAATTAATACAGATTTGAGATTAATTTAGTTAGGCCACACTTTTCATATATTTCTACTCTTGTTTAATGTATAGTACATGTACAGCTCATTTAACAATGTAATGAAAATCATAGTACTTGAAAATTATTATTACAAAATAATTGTTATATAAAGAATCCAAGTTAGTAGTTAGTTGTTACAATCAAACCTGTAGTCATATTGGATATGCTATCAAGACTAAATAGAGCTATATTTTAGATAAACAGGTTGTCTTCTAACACTTCAGAGATTTACAGAATATTGCATTTCAGATGTTTTAATACTAACATAGGTTCTTTTTTGTGACAATGAGACATGCCTGCTCCTCGCAGCAACACTCTCCTTCAGAGAATATAATGGACATTGATTAAACTACATATGAAGTTTATGTTCTTTGTGGCAAAGTTAGTCACTCAGCAATAAAGTACTTATACCTTGACTGATGACAGTATGATGTCAAAATGGACAAGTAGGACACAAAAGAAAGGACTGCTGAACTTTGCAATGATAAAGTAGAACAACCCTTCAGAAAATCCTTCTTCACAGATAAATCTGTCAGCTATGCTAGGCCTGTAGGCTGAAGATGGATGCCCCAATGTTGCAGAGGAACCTTGATTGACTATCCAGACAGATAGCTGGTTTGTCATTTCTAACATTATTTGGAAGTTGTTTACTTGTACTTCTTGCTTATCCAGTTAATTTTATTTCATTTACATGTCTCTGAGAGATTTGAACACTAGTTAGATATAGCTATGGTATTTCTAGTTAGAGACTTAGAAGAGAAACTAACTAAAAATATATAAAGTGTATATATTTAAAAGACATCAAAAGATAGCTTTCAGTTGGTAATGCAAATTAGGATTGAATATGAATCAGGTACAACATTTGGACTCACCAAAATAGATTGAAAAATGAAGTATTTTTTTTAATTTGTCTATTGTTAATTGTCTAGACATTATTGATGTAATTGACTATATTATATATAGTTATTACACTTATTGTATATAGTTTTACATATTAGTTTTTTATTTTTGATGAACAAGAGAAAATGTGATGACATATATTTTATAATCTATCAAATAAAGATTTCCTTAAGATCAGAGGGTAGAGCCAGCCACAGAGTTAGCCATAGAGGTCAGACAGTGATGGCATACACATTTACTCTAGCCCTCACAAAAGGCAGAGGCAGAGATTTATCTGGATCTCTATGAGTTCAAGGCTACACTGCACTGAATAAGACTGATTGAGTCTAAAAAAAATAGAGCCAGACAGTGGTGGCACATACCTTTAATACTAGCAATTAAGATCCCATGTTTTTGTTCACAGTACTTGTAAAAAACACACAAGCCTTTAACCCCAGCACTAGGAAGGTTGAGACAGGAAGTGATACGGTTGAGTGAAGACAAAAATATAAGATGGGAAAAGAGAGGAGTTTGGCCCCTCCTTTCCCCTTCCTACTTGGCTGAGGGAGCAGAAACTTCTGTCTGAGGATGCATGGAACAGACTCTTCCCCTTTCAACCTTAGGATATAGCAGTGCTGAGAAGTTTCTCTAGTGGCTTGTTCCTTTGCTTCTCTAATCTTCCAGCATTTACCCCCACAGAAAAAAAAGGAAAAAGTGCTCAACATCTTTATCCATCAGAGAAATGCAAATCAAATCAGCTTACACCTGTCAGACTGGCTAAAAGACACAAATGACAGTCTATGTTGGAGAGGTTGCAAAGCAAGGGGAACACTCCTCCATTGTAGGTATAAGTGTAAGCTTGTTCAGCCACTCTGAAAAGCACTATCAAAGTTTCTCAGAAAACTGGAAATCTTTCTCGCCTAGGTTCTAGCAATACCACTACGAGGGATACACCCTACAAAAGGGACACAAAAGACGCACATTTGCACTTCAAAATCATTAGCTCAACTATGTTCATAGTAGCATTATTCATAATAGCAAGAACCTGGAAACAACCTAGATGTCCCTCAACTGAAGAATGGACTAAGAAATTGTGGTACATCTACACGATGGAGTACTACTCAGCAGTAAGAAAAAAATGATATCCTAAAATTTGCAGGCAGCTGGATGTATTTGTAGAATATCCTCCTGACTGAGGTATCACAAACCCAGAAAAAAAAGCATGAAATGTAGTCACTCATTAGTGGACCTTTAAAAACAAAGCAAAGCATTCCCAAGCTGCGCAAGTTCCCTTGTCTTAGCCGCAGCTGGGGGGACCCTGACAACCAAAGTTTATGTCTGTCTGCTATGGAGAGAGTGGGGACATGCTCCACAGACAGCACCTGGTCCCGGAACCGGAACCTGACAGTAATACCCCATTTTGCATTTTTATGTAAAAGGTTTTACATACCAACCACAATTCCCCTTACCTCTCCTCCTTACACTCACCTACAGGTACTCCCCAGGCCACTTTACTCAAAGAGAGTTTTACCTATTTTTTTTCCTCTGGAAGGCACCCAGAACAATATTTGGGTGTATATTTTCTGGGATTTCTGGAATTCTCTGGCCAACAACTCCAATGAATGTTTTCTGTTTTGCTATTGGGGTTTTAGTAACAAAGTCTATAGTTTGAGAAGGAACATTGCCACCCAGCTGGCATACTTCTAAATATTATAGATGATATCTAGTTGATAGATGATGAATAGATATAGATAAATAGATAGATAGATAGATAGATAGATAGATAGATAGATAGATAGATATAGATAAATGTTTGAGGATACAGAAAAACAGCTATCATAAAAAGTTTTACATAATATTTTATTAAAAATGAGTTAAAGATAAATTTTTATGTTATAAAACTTGAAAAGATGAGTGAAATGTTATTGTACTGATTATTTTTGAAAGCTTGTTCTAATTTGGTCATCTGGAGAGACAGGATCTCAGTTCAGAAATTATATACAACATATTATCCTGTAAGCATGTCTATGAAACATCTTGATTATTAATTTATGTGAGAACATCCTGCTCACCTAGAGTGGTGCCAGTCTGAGGTAAGTGGTCTTGGGTTGTATGAGAAAGCAAGCTACATAAGCCATGGAAATCATCAAGCCAGTAAGCAGCATGACGTTATGGTCGGTGATTCCGTTTCTGTGAGCACTATCTGATTGAGTTCCTGTCCTGCTTCCTTTTATTGTGGATTCTAAGATGTAACATGCAATAAACATTTCTTTCCAAGGTTATGTTAGGTCATGGTGTATTATCACAAAAACACAAATTAAACAAAGATAGCAACATTCATATTTTAAAGGCTATTTCAAACATTAAGGCTATGGAATAGTGTGCCTAAACTCATGTACTACTTATAAGTTTATAAACACTACACTTGTATGTAACCAACAATGACTGAAATAGGAGGTTTATGAATATATAAACAGGTTTGCATATCTAGGAGATTAAATCAGTTGGTTATTATATATATTAATGAATACAAGTTGTTAACAATTTTGTGGGGGGGGAAATGTACATATTTCTGAAAAGGCAACTTATGCAATGAAAATTACAAATAAACAATATAACCATGCTGGAATAGTTTATATATGTAACTAGATTAACATTCAGGTCTTATAGACTCTGGAAATCTTAAGAAATAATGTCTTCCTTTGTTTCCTTTTTTATTGTGAGGAAAGTCATATTTTTTTTTTTTATCCATGTATTCTCTTGTTCAAACTGCCTTCCCCCTCTTACCCCTCCCAGTCACTCTCTCTTCTCACCATCACTTTATCTCCTCCCCAGCAAGGGCAAAAAATCCCAAGGTCCCAAGGTGGCTTAGTTCAGCATCCAGTCCAGGCAGATCTGCTGTTCTCATCCCAACATCAAGACTGGGTCAGGTGTTCTTCTGGAGAGAATAGGCTCCAAGGAACAAGTGTTTCAGAAATCAAGCTGTTTTGTTTTACAGCTTGAACATGCATTATTGTGGTAAAAATTTGTCTTGAGATATGTTTATAAACAGGGTTTATTTGGAGAAAATAGCTTATAAAATAGAGTCGGTTTTAGGAGAAGATGACAGGATGAGGTTGTAGTGTGTCGGAGCTTTTTTAAGGAAGATTTTTTATTTTTATGTCGTATATTTGAACTCTTGGGCAGTTGGAGCGAACTGTGTACTCAGTTGGGGAGCTCTTGTGAGAGAATGACGACTTTTTGTTTTGGTCTCTTTTTTTGAAGGTCTATTTTTGATTTTTTTTAGTTAATTACATCTAGCTCGTTTTTATTTTTATCTTGTGATCGTTTATATATATAGTTTTTGATTTTCCGCTACATCTCTTTGTTTTGTTTAAATAGGAAGGTTTTAAATTAGGTATAAAATTATATATTATAGGGATTATTATAAGACAGTGTCTGGGAAAGAGAAATGTATTAACGTAAGTGAGGTTAAATTATTGTTAACAAACAACAATTATAAAGTATAATTTAATATTTAAAATGTTGATATGAGAAAATGTATAGGGATTGTTTTAAGGCTATTTATTTTAAATAATAGAGTTTTAACACTTGAGTGTTTTTGTTGAAATGTGAAGTAATAATAACTTTAATTATTTAATTTTTAACATTATTAAGACTTGAGAAGGAAAATATATATTTAAAGTTGGAATTATGAAGTAACTTTTAGAATTTAGGAGAAGACAACGTTAGTTAATTATTTGGACAGTTATTTATTATTTTTTTGTATAGTGGGAGCATTTATTTTTGTGGCTATTGGCTTAGGATATTTGATAAGTTTTTATAGAAGTAGGGTATTTTTTGGTAGGATTGTTTTATTTTGTTTAGGTAGGCTTTGGTAGTTTTTATTTTTTATTTTGTAGGTCTATTTTGGACAGTGAGCATGTTGACAGTAGTGGGTGTAAGTGTAGTTTTTTGTCTTTTAGGCTATTATTTGTTAAACTAAATAATTTTTTTGTAAGATGTTTGTGATGTTTAACATTATTTTGAGAAAGGAATGGTGATGTCAGGAGTTGTTATGTTTTTTAAGGCCAAATTTGAGATAACAAAATTTTGAATGTTATTTTTTTTGGTCTATGAAGTGGTTGAAGACACTTATTTATTGGGTGTATTTTAATATGTTTTTGAAAAAGTTGAGTATTTTGACTTTTAGGTGATAAATTTGAGTAACTATAATTTGTAATTTTAATTAACTAAGAAAGTGAGGCTAACATTGTAAAAATAGGCATTTTAAAATGAGTGTATAGTTTTTATAAATAATTTTAAGTATAATAATTTTAGGAAAACTGACTAAAATATATATTTTTTATTAAATGACAATAATATTTTAATTATATATTATTATATATAAAAATATATTTAAACAGATTTATATAAAATAACTTGTGTGTATAGTATAATAAATGTTATGACTATTATAAATAATTAGAGGTAGAAATTGTATTATGGAAATGACAATGTATTTAATATATATTAATGTGTAAAATGTTTTAGACAGAGGTAGACACGTGTAAAATAGGGCAATTATATATTTAACTTTGTATTAATATATATTATTTTAATT
>PVIH01007863.1:0-84752 GCA_004025045.1 Sigmodon hispidus
TTTATTTAATTATTTGCCTTAGTGTTTGCCTGGAACTGGAACTACAGACAGTTGTTAGCTGCCATGTGGGTGCTGGGAATGGAACCCGGGTCCTCTGGAAGAGCAGACAGTGCTCTTAACCGCTGAGCCATCTCTCCAGCCCCCTAAAGACCAGGTTTGAATGCAGCCTTTGGCACTTACAAGGGCAAGCCACTTAACCTTTCAGAGCCCCACTTTCCTTATCTGTAAAATGGGAACAATAATAGCCCTCTGCCTCATAGAGTTGTTATGAGAAGAACCGAGATTACGTATGTAAATAATAATGTACATAATAACCCACACTTACTGAGAGCTTTACTCAAAACAACTTTGCACACGTTCTCCCTGTGCTGGCATGGTGCCTGGCACACGATCAACACTCGAGTGGTTCAAAAACAAAATCCAAAAGCCCTGCAGGAAAATCCAGCCCAGCAAGCCACAGAAGGCAGGACAGAGAATGTGTCCTCCCTCCCGGGAGACTACAGCGCCAACCCATTCCACCTGAGCCTGAGCAGAAACAACAGGGGTCTCATGGTGTGTGTTACAAGTCCCAAATGCTGTGACTGCCCAAGTGCCCAAGCGCCCACGTGTCTGGTGCCACCTCCAGAGCAACAGAGTGGCTGTGTGGACTTCTGTCCAGAAGGCCCTGCCTGAGCCTGCCCGTGTCTGTGTGTCTGTGTGCCTATGTGCACGGAACCCTGGTGCTTGTCTAGGCTTGTGCATGAGTTCCTGGTACTCTGTGTGCAGAGGTGACTGGAGAGGAGTGGTGTGTGTGTGTGTTTGTTGTTCTGTTGTGTCTCTTGTGCCAAAGAGCATGTCCCACCTAGTGTCCTGGCTGTGAGTGTGGGTCACATACCCTTCCTGTCCCACAGCCTGGGGTTCACCCTCTAACTAGAGGCTCTGGCTACTCTCCCAATCGGGACGGAACTTCTCCATGGGCCCTGAGTAACATGGGCCAGTAGCTTCCCAAGAACCTACTCCCCAAGGGCCTGTGCTCTCAAGGGTGTGCCTCATCCTTCAGAAGGACAGGATGGGGCTATTCCAGGGTCCCACACCCCATCCCAGCAGGAAGTGATGTGGAAACTCCTCAGCCCCCAGCCCCACGGAGATTTCCCCCCTTCCCTGTGACTCAGCCGGAAGTTTGGAGCTTTCTGGGTTAAGACAGGAATAGGGCTTAGCCCAACCCTGGAAGGTGCTGACTCAGAGCCCTACCCCACCTTCCTCTGCTCTGTGGCTCCTCAGCCACCACAGGGAGATGCTGACCTGGCTCTAACTTCACGCCCTCCACAGGTCCCAGCAGGATTCAGCCAGAAAACACCAGCCTCCCTGCAGTCAGAGCAGAAAAGTCACAACCCTTCGGCAGGGGTGTGAAAGGGCCTCCTGGGTGGCTATGTCTCAAGGATGCCATGCCCAGTCACCAGAACCTGTCATGCCAAATCACTAGAACCTTGGACCCACTCAATATAGAATATAGTCAGCAGCAAACTGACCTGGATGTACTTCCTCTGTCTGCACCACCCAGTGCTGGGCAGGAAGCAGCCACCTTATCCTCAGGCTACGTAAGCATGAGGCCCACATCCACATATTTGGGCTAAGGCCAGGGCAGAGTCCATAAGAGGGTCAGTCACACTGTGGAGGACTATGTGCCAAAGTCTCCCCTGGGCTGAAGTGGTCAATAGCAGTTATTTTAACACTTGGGAGGTAAATGGCTGAAGGCTCAGAAGTTTGAGGTCATCCTTGGTCCCAGAGCGAGTTTGAATCCAGAATGGACTACACAAGACTCTGTCTCAACCCCCTCTTCACCCCACAAAAAGTAAAAGCATTTATAGCATTTGGGAGACTGAGGAAGAATTTACTGGAAATTCAAGGAGAGTCTAGGTTATACAGCAAGACTGACTCAAAAAACCGGGGCTGGAGAGATGGCTCAGAGGTTGGGAACACTGTTCTTCTGAAGAACCTGAGTTCAATTCCCAGCACCCACATGGTGGCTCACAACCATCTATAACGATATCTGGTACTGTATACTGTATACATAATAAAAATAAATCTTTAAGAAAAAACAATAATAATACACTAGCAATCAATAGCAGGAGGTTGTGGTACATACTTTTAATCTCAGCACTTGGGAGGCAGAGGCAGGAGGATCTCAGTGAGTCTGAGGCCAGCCTGGTCTGTGAGTTCCAGGATGTTACACAGAGAAGCCCCATCTTGAAAAAACATACCTACATACATAAATAGCACACCAGAGAGAGTATAAGCAAGCATTTGTGTTTGTGGGATGAGTTTACTCTAGAAAGCCTCCCTCCCAGGCTGAGAGATGGCTCAGCGGTTAAGAGCACCGTCTGCTCTTCCAGAGGACCTGAGTTCAATTCCCAGCATCCACATGGCAGCTCACAACTGTCTATAACTCCTGTTCCAGGGGATCCAACACCCTCACAAAGACATACGTGCAGGCAAAACACCAATGTACATAAAATAAAAATAAATATTAAAAAAAAAGGAAAGAAAGCCTCCCTCCCCGCTGTCCCTATGTGAACTGACCAACTCCTTCCTGTTAGAACTCCAAGGCCACGGGACCTGTGCCTCATCTATCAGGCTGTTCCAACATCTTCAGAGCCTGACCTCTGCTCACCCCATCTTAGGCCCACGCGGGACCATGGTCAGGGCCCCCCCTCCAGTGGGGGGATCACTAACTCCCTCTAGGCTCTCCCTTTCTCCTGGCACTTCTGTCTAGAAACACGGGCAAACTCTGGCACACGCTTTCACCTTTTTATTGCCTCTCACTCACTCATCAGGCCAGCACTTGGTGGGTGAGCTCTCTCCAGGGCCCAGGAAGTGTCTCACTGACAGCGCTAGAGTCCACACTGCAGTCCTCCAGGTGTTGGGGCCCACAGGCTCTCAAAGATCATCTCATGTTTCCTCACACACCGTGGCCCCTGTACATCCTATCCCACAATCCTCTCCGGGTGGCCATGGGAAGAACTGATTTTCGGTTAGGATATGTGGAGTAGGTGGGATATGAACCTGTGCTATCCTGCTCTGGAGTTCCTTGCTCAAGGATTTTCTCTGGTGCACTGTTCTTGTTCTTCTCTGTGAAGAGTCATGTGTCCACACTAGCCACTTCACAAACAATGACTTCCTCTAAGGATACCCTCATGGGACCCCCCACGCCTCTCCTTAACTTGAGATCCAGTGTCTTTCTACTATCAAAATGTACCAATTTCCCTCCCCTGATTTTTCAAATCTGGCCCTCCTCACTACTCCACAACTACAGTCTTGACAGGCCACTACTTGATCCCACCCAGGCCACTGTAGCCTCCCAGGGGTCCCGTGCCACAGCTGGAAGGTTCTCCAAAAACTGTCACCACCACCCCACAAAGCCTGCAGTGATAAAACATCATCCAAGCTCCAGGCTCCTACCCGGTTCATGAGTGACACAGAAAATGCAGTTCAAGGTTGGTCACAGCCGGCCCTGTGATACAGTTCTCCCTATGACTAAACTATACTTAGCTCTTCTATGGGTCTTCCAGAATCTCCAGCCAGACAAGGGCTTGCCAACCAATCCTTCACACCTGTTACAGGCTCAAGGGACAGTTTTGTGATGAAGTTTCTGGATCTGGCTTTTCCAAATAGAAGAGCACTTTTAGGATCAAGACCAAATCTTATACTGCTATCCCATGCACCTATCACCTGGTCAGGTACTTCCAAGGAGGTGCCTTATAAATGTTTGTTGATTGAATGAAGGTCAGAGCCCCTCATTTTGAGGTGCTATAGTCCAGGCAGAAGCCCTAGATTGAAAGGGGACAGCATGGAGGTCCTGCGGGTTCCTGCTGCACTCTGTGACCCCTCCAGCACACAGGCAGCTCAGTCATATCATCCCAAAGGCCAGAGAGAGACACGAGGCAGCTAAAAATGATGCCGGAAATAGGAAATGGGCCACAGAAATGTGGGGGGTGGGTAGGAAATCCTAAAAGTTCCAGTGCATCCTGACTTCATCACCGACCACGTGTGTGATTAAGTCACTGCCCCCCCCCATGGAAGGCCTGCAGAAAAGCTTCTGTGACTAACGGTGCAGCACACAGAACCTTTCTTCCGACCTACTACTGTCCTTCCCTCCCTTACGCTTACCTTTTAACATACCAGACTATCTTTCTCTTTGTAACATCTGGCACCCTGGTGCCAGGCAAGGGAGACAGAGTTGGCATGAGTGTAACCATCTGGAGGAAGCCCTTGAAAGAGATGGTGGCTGCTCAGGCCCAGTTGCTTACTGCTAAATGGAAAGGGGGTCCTGCCTTGTCAGATTCCACTACAGCCGGAATCTGGATTTTTATATAAAATTTCCTAAGTTTTAAATATCAGACACTAATTAAAAATTTTTAAGTCACTTGGAAGCCAACGAAAGGAGATCCCCAGGCTGGCTTTGGCTACCACCCCTAGTATGCAAACCTCTGATATAAGTGCCCCTGTTTTCCCAGCCAAGACCACCAATATCCAAGTTGACAGTGCCCTCAGGGGCCCCCACTGGCTCCCTTGCTCTGTCGAGGACTGACCTCAACAGACCCTTTTACCAGCCGGAGCCGCATGGCTGATCATGAGCTGGACCATTCTGCTGCTACTTTTGTGTAACGGGCAGGTGAGACAAGAGGCAGCTGTTCTCTGGGAAAGAATGAGGCTCCTGAGCCAATGGAGAAGCTGACCCAGGCACAGTCTCTTTAGTGAGGCGTGACCCTTACAGGATGGAGCGGCTCCGCTGGGGCTCAGCCGCTCTTCTACACTGGGTAAAACAATCCAGCTCCACGGGACAACATTGAGCCTGGCCCAATGAGCTCTACCTGTGGATAGCGTTCTTCCTCACAGAGTGAGGAAGGAAGGCCAGGCCTGGAGGCAGCTCAATTACAGGTTTCCTTAGCAGCCACGAGACCCTGGGGGTTCCGGGGTTCCACTCTAGCATTAGGGACAAAAAAAAATTCTCCAAAGGCAGCAAGTTGGTACTTTGGACATTCTTTTTTTTTTTTTTAACTTTATTTATTTATTTATTTGCCTTGGTGTTTGCCTGGAACTGGAACTACAGACAGTTGTTAACTGCCATGTGGGTGCTGGGAATCGAACCCGGGTCCTCTGGAAGAGCAGACGGTGCTCTTAACCGCTGAGCCATCTCTCCAGCCCCACTTTGGACATTCTTTAGGACAAAGGAGGAGTCTGCCTCCTGCTTACCTACCACACTACCACAAGCACTTCCAGAAGCATCTCTGCTAGCCTTCCAGGCTAGAGCAAAGACTTCCAGACAGGTTTGGGAGGGAGAACCCTGATGTGATAAATCACATCCCTCTGTGGTCCTCAGCTGTATCAGCGCCCTCACAAGCTGTCCCCGTCTTCTAGGTTCCCAAGGCTGGACCACATGGAGGGCTGAAGGTGCCTACGGCACACACACAAAAACCAGCTACCAAGTGACGTGGAAAATCCCGGAGGACAAGTGAACAGCAGAGGAGAGGCATGTGGTCTTCAGAATGGCAAGAGGAGACAAGATGCTGTCCCCTATGGGAGCTGTCTTCTTTCCTGATGGGGCAGACCTTCCCAGGACAGGGAAGAATTGGGGAAAAGCAGCTGTACAATGCACTCTTAGGACAGTGCTGTCCAGGATTCTGAGTGGAGAGCGTGCAGGCCTGGACCACAGTATTGTGGGATACTTGTACATTGTATAAAACTCTGCTGCCGGGGGGCTGGAGAGATAGCTCAGAAGTTTAGAGCACCGACTGTTCTTCCAGAGGTCCTGAGTTCAATTCCCAGCAACCACATGGCGGCTCACAACCATCTATCATGAGATCTGGTGCCCTCTTCTGGCACACAGGCATAGTGGAGGCAGAATGCTGTATACATAATAAATAAATCTTTAAAAAAAAAAAAAAACTGTATTACCATGATGGTGTAATAAAAAGGTAAGTGGGAGGGAGGTACAGCAGGGCTTCTGGGTAGAGAGAGTTGCTAGCCAGCCAGAGGTGAAGTAAGGAGTCACATGACAAAACATATATTAAAATAAATGGCTTAGTTTAAGTTATAAGAGCTAGTGGGACAAACCTAAGCTAAGGCCAAGCTTTCATACTTAATAAGTCTTCATGTCATTATTTGTGAGCTGGATCAGACTGTATCACAGGACAGGTTTTATTGATCCCCTCTCTCTCCTGTGATATAGTGGTCTTAGGGAGGGCTCCACCTACCCAGCCATGGATATGGGACAGAGGCCATAGACATAAAGAAAGGGATAACTGGAAGGTATAAATGGTGACATGACCTTTCAGAACCTTTCACCCAGGCCCCATCACCCAGATGATGACTGACTGCTATACCGCATGTCAAAGGTTCCTCCTACACTCCAAGTAGACCGTTCTGCACAGGTCTGCCACCAACTGAACGGGACTTCCACAGACCACAGAGCAAAGAAAAGGAGCAAAGGGCAGGCGGGAGGGAAGTCCAGTCCCATCAGTAAGGTTCTTGAGGCACAGGGGAATTTTGAAAGGGCAGGCAGAACCAGGAGCTCCTGAAAAGTGGACAAACATAAGCGAGTCCCCCACGGGAATGACCTCCCATCAACCCCGGGGCCTGGCTTCATCTCCTCCCCAGGGCAGAGCAGGGCCACACCACTCAGCTCCCACAGCAGATGCAGTGCTTAGCTGGCTGGCATCTCCCAGAGTCCTGGCCACTGCCAGTGCCCAGCATGCACCTCCTGGAGGTTTGACAGAGTAGCATGCAGCAAAAGCTACCACCTTCCACTGGGCAGGCCGAGCATGTCAGGGCCCATGCCAAGCACTTTACATGCATTATTTCAATAATCCTCTCTGAGTCTGAGAGACGGCCCCCGTTATTCTTCCTGCCATGTGGATGTGGATGCAGGTTTAAGAAGGACATAGCATGCACTGTGATGTGTCCTTGGCAAGGGTACTAAGCCAGTTTCCCCAGCCTGGTTCTCAGCACCTATTCCTAAGGCTCTCAACTGTCTACTTGCTTCTGAAGAATCACAGATCAGTTTATGGGGCAGAACTACAAAAACGCATGCTGGGCTGAGATCACATCAAGAAGGGAGGCCAATAAGCACACAGAGAACCAAAGCAGCAATCAGCACAGGGGCCACCCAGGCAGCCTGGACTCTGAACGCATGCTCCAGGTCGGAGGACAGATCCATGCCAAGGGCCTTGTTCTCTGCGTTCAATGGGGTTTTGTTGAGTGCATTTTGCAGGCGTACAGATTTAATTCCAATCTGGTTCATACACTGTTTCCAGAGCTTTTTAGCAGGATGCTTCTGGGGCTGGGGTACATTAATAGCTCTTTAACTTGTCCAAATAAAGGGGCTCTGCCTGACCTCAGTAGGCTGTGGGAGCCATTTGGTTTTGTTTCTTCAAATGGGTCAGACTGCAAGGCCTAATTCCTACTCTTGCCCCACATTATGGTCCTGAAATTTTCAGGGCAGAAGAACCCATATTTCATGTTATTTTCTGAAGCACAGCTTTCACAGATTTCTAGTTAATTTCAGGAGTCCACACGAATGCCCTCCCACACACTCAAAATGTCTCAGGTCTTCCTTCCTTCCACTGACTATTTGGTGAGGTCACAATTACTCCCTCCAACCTGAGGACCCCAAGAACCATCAACAGGAAGGAGGTCTCTTGAGGGACCCTAGATGCAGAATAAACTGGACTTTCCACTTCAAAGGACTCCTTGATCACAAAGCTCACTCACTGTCCCTACGCACCAGGTCCATGGGGGGGACTTGGGTGTGAATTCAGTTCAGGTGGTGGGTGGGAGGGGGATATGGTCTCAGTTCTGTGCAATCCCTTCGTGGCCTGCATCAGAAAGGGCCCTGGGCTAGGCAGCCCATGGTCACCATGGGCCTGCCAAGAATGGGCACACTGCCAGGTACATTTAATGAGCCCCCGGGGATGAATGAGACAGGAAACTGTCTCGGGCCAGACTCAGACGGTGAGCCTGCTCAGTCACCTGGGCATTCCCCACTTGAGACTCTGGCCACAGGACCTGCCTGTACAAGGATGGAAGCAGGTATGAGAGGGCTACGGAAGCCCAGGAAGGTCAAAGCACTGTGGTAACATGGCACAGCTCAGTCAACGTGAATGCACACCCAGAGTTCAGGAGGCTGGGCACTGCTAAAACACTGCAGATCCAGGTCAGGATTAGAAAAGTGTCCCACTCCCCTGATGGAATCAGACCCCAAACACAAGAAATTATGTTCTCAGCCTGCAGGTGCTTTCAACCCCTCAGCTGGATTTTTGTACAAGACACCCCTTGCCCATCTGTGACAGGCAGCCCTAAATGGTCACAAAATGTGGAAGCTGGCTAGGTCCTGGAGCTGTGCAGTTAACCAAGGACTGATGTTCTCCCAGGAAGCAGGACCTCTTTCCTCTCAAGTCTTCCCACCAGTCCCTGAGACACAGGACCTGCCATGTTTGGTGTGGCCCTAAGAGCTAGTGCCTTCCCAGGGCATAAGTGGAGACCATGGGAATATCTATCCCCGCTTTGTAGACCCTGTATTTTTTTTTCTAAAGCTGGGAGAGTCTAAGAGTCTAGTGCAATGATTCCTAACATGTGAGTCTCAACCCCTTTGGGGGTTGAAAGACCCTTTCACGGGTCATCTAAGACAACCAGAAAACAGCAGCAAAATTAGTTATGAAGTAGCAATGTAATAACTTTATGCTTGGGGTCCCCACAACAGGAGGAACTGTATTAAAGGGTCGCAGCATTAGGGAGGTGGAGTACCATTGCTTTGGGAAACACAGAATGGCAGAAGCAGCAACCGGTATGGCTCAGCGGTAACTGGCCTGATGAAAGATGGTTCCGGGCCTAGCTCAGAAGGGAAAGAAGGGTCAGAGCTCAAGAGAAGGCATTCATCACCAAGCCCAATGACCTGAGTTTAACAGTGGAGAGCCACATGGATGAAGGAGAGTTTTCCAGTTGCCCTCTGACCTCACTGACCTCCACAGGTGTTGCGTGTGCCCACACACCCACACACTAGCCAAAGAAAAATTTAAAAGTAGCAGAGCAATAACCCTTGGTTCAGATTTCAGTCCTCACTCACCTGAGAACAAACAAAACTCCCCCTTTGGGAGTCAAAACCGTGGAACACTGTGGAAGCATCCCCACCCCAGGAGAACCACCCAGTTCCATGCAGGAGTGGTCCAAGTTTAACATAACAAGAAGGGTAGCAAACACCTGCCGAGAGGTTTCAGTACCAAGCCCTATCCTGAGGACTTTGCAAGGCATAATGGGTTGAGCCTTGAGCAAGGTGCTAATGTCCCTATTTACACATGAGGAAATCGAGGCACAGAGAAGTTGTTTACTGAAGGTCACATGGGAACTAAATGGCCGAGGCAGAATTTGAACTTGGACCACCAATAATGTTTCCAATAATAGATTCAGATCCTGTTAGGGGCCTTAATTGAAGAGCTAGTTTTACCCTTTTGCAAATGGGATGCTTTTTAGGGGTGGGGATGCTATAAGGAGAAGGAAGTCGGTGGAGTTTTAGTCTGGAACCTCTAATTTATGCACATTCTGTTTTAACTCACACGTGACAGCTTGCAAGTTAGAGGAGATTGACCAAACAGTGTCTGCTGGCACCTATGCCCACTTAATGCACCAAGTTCCATTACTTTCCCAAGATGGCATTGCATAAGGAGTGCAGGGAATTAGGAGGTACTACTGATGGTCTTAAGACTCCAATCCAACCAGAAGATGATGTTACACACACACTCGGGAGGCAGAGGCAGGGGAGTCCGCGCAAGTTTAAGACCAGCCTGGTCGACAGAGTGAGTTCCAGGACAGCCAGCGCTATGCAGAGAACCCTGTCTCGCAGTCTCGAAAAACGAAACAAAAAAGAATAAAAGACCCAATTCCCTGTCCCAGAAGATGATTCAGGGCCAACCAGAATGGTACTCTCAGGTCCCTTTAGTTAGGGTCCTGCAGGACCCTTGGAATGTCAGTTTCCAAGTCTGAGTGAGTGTGAGTGTGTGTGTGTGTGTGTGTGTGTGTGTGTGTGCAGTGTGTGTGTGTGTGTGTGTGTGTGTTGCCCACCGCCCCGCTCTAAGCTCTGCAGTGGCTGCCTGAGAATACTAGAAGCCGAGAGTTTATAAAGCAGTCAGTAGCTGTCCTCTTAGCACGGTGCCGTGGGAGGCTCCGTGGTTGGCTACGGTCAGCATCAAAGACAAGCAGATGAGCAGCAGGACAGCCAACACCTGAGGCCCCCAGACAGTCTCCAGTGTGCTTTCCCCCAAGAGGCGAGCAGCGGCAACAGAACAAGCCAGAGGTCCTCCCTCGGTCCACATAGAAAATGGAAGAAAGGGATTCTTGGCTCCCTAGCTGCCCTTCCCTCTCCCTTTGATCACAGCATTATGAAAAGGGAAGGGGTCCTTCTGAACCTCAACCCCTCCTTTGTCGTGACTATCCACCTCGCGGGCCGCACTCCCCTCCCTCCGCTGCACCCCACAACACTCACCCAGCGGCACACTGATCCGGGGGCCAAGCGCCCGCGTTGTCGTTGTCCGCAGCAGCAATGGCAACAGCAGCAGCAGCAGCGTGTGCACCAGGGTGGCGGAGCGGCTTGCCCGGCCCATCCCCGCGCGAAGAACTGGGACCACAGCGGCCAGCGGCGTCCTCCGGCTCGGGCTCAGGTTGCTGAACTGGAGTCGCTGGTTGCTGCCCCGCCCCGCAGCTCGGCCCCCGAGTCCTTCCCTCGGCCTCCGCCTCCGCCTCCGGACCTAGGGGGGGGCAGCAGGGAAGATGGTCACGTGGGCGGCCCCACCGCAGGCTCCTCTGCCCGGAGTGAAGCCGTGAAGCCGAGTGGGAGTCCCGCGCTCTGCTGCAGGGAGGAGAGCACGGAGCAGGAAGTCGGCGGGTAGCCCAGCCTCCTGGCTGGTTCTCACCCAGCTCTTCCCCCTTCCTTCTTCCTGGGCGCTGGAGTACGAGGGGCACTGGATCGGGTCACCCGGTTTGGGGCACACACACAGGGCGGAGCAGAGCCTGGGGATCTGAAACTGAGGGGCGTGCAAGGCAGCTCGAGCCACTGGGACCCGCCTTCCTTCCGGCTCCCGGGGACCCTACCCGACTTGCCGCCTACCCATCCCCCTCACCGGAGCTGTGCATGCATACTCTAGGACTGGTGGCTTTCCAGTCTCACTTCCGCGGGAGGTCTATGCTTGGTCTAGAATTTAGATACTCTGTCCATGCTTAGAATTCTGTCCACGCGAAGCCCGGGGGCGGCGCAGAGTTAGTTCAAGTGGGATAATAGGATTTCATGGACTGCACTGCCAAGGAGGCTAGACCTTCCCCACAAGCAGCACGTGGCTGAGCATAGGAAAGGATTCCCTAAGGATGGAGTAAGGCGCCAGAGGTATTCACCCCAGGCACCCCGACCTGAAGTCAGTTTGGTGGATCTTAGGTAGAGAGGAAGAAAGGGAAATAAAGAGGTGGGAGATGGGAAAGAAAGCAACAAAGAGAGGAAGGTTTTAGAAACCCGTTCAGCTTTTCCTGGGTGCATGGATAGAATTAAAAACGTGAAGGAGGGGTCTGGAGAGATGGCTCAGCGGTTAAGAGCACCGTCTGCTCTTCCAGAGGACCCGGGTTCAATTCCCAGCACCCACATGGCAGCTAACAACTGTCTGTAGTTCCAGTTCCAGGCAAACACCAAAAAAAAAAAAAAAAAAAAAAAAAAGTGTTCTTTGTTCTTGTGGCAATGAGACCACTTCACTAAGAATTTTCTGCAATTGTGGAACAGCTACTCTGCACTCACTGCCAAATATCGGCAGGCTCAATGCAACATCTTTGTCCTCCCAACCCCACCCCCTCTTCCACAGGTCTCCTTTCTTACAGCTAGACTTCTTCCTGTCCCACAATGTCTGTACCCTGACACCCTTTTATAGGCTCATGTCTTTTCTCATATTCTCTCATGTCCAAACCCCAAATGTGACACAGAACTGCTTCCCTACATTCCGTCCTTGGCTATACTAAGGGTCCTCCAACTGCTCATCTTCCTACAATCTCTTCCCAACACCGTATCCCACAAGTGTATCCTCTGACCTGTGTGTGCCTGACACACAACTGGCTCTGCAAAACAGAGATCTGCCTGCTTCAGCCTCCCAGCTGCTGGGATTAAAGGTGTGGGTCACAGGCCTGGTTTAAGAATAATTTTTTAAGTCAGCTGGAAATGGTGAGACATGCCTTTAATTCTAACAGTTGGCAGGTGGAGTCAGGAGGCTCAGGAATTCAAGGCAACTTCAGATACAAAACAAGTCCAAGGCCAGCCAGTGCAACATGAGGTTCAGTCTCAAAAATAAATAGATGATAGATGGATGGATGGATAGATAGATAGGCAGATAGATAGATAGATAGATAGATAGATAGATAGATAGATAGATGAGAGACAGATAAAAGAAGTCAGGGCACAGGAGGTTCTGTTCAAATCTCCTATAATGGTACATGGTAAGCAGGCCTTCAGTAAATATTGGTTGAAGGAAATTACTGAGTGTATAACAAGAGTAACAAAATACTACGAGGTGATGTTAACTAACAACCCAGAACAATCCCTTGACCAATTTCTACCTAGTGAAGAGTGCCCCAAACCTGAAATGTTAGTATGCAATCAATAAACATTTTCAACTTAACTCAAGACTTCAAAATTATCACTCTTAAATCTATTGGTTCTGGCCCAGTTTTCACCCCCAGGTCATTTTGAATATCGATTCTATTATCATACATTTGGTGCCTCCCCTCCTAGTTTTGAGTCATCCTAAATTTGACTAAGTATTCCTTAGACCTTTAATCAAATCGCTGATAAAATAATGGGTGTGTAGACTTAGCCTCCAGATCTTGGTTTCTGCACACCACTGCCCTGGAAAGGGAAAAGCCATCTCCTGGGAGGATGAACCAGGAAGTAGGAGGCAAGGAGGACATTGGGGGATCGATCTGCCTAAAGGATGTAAGAGACAATTGATGGCCACTTGGCGCAATAAGTAAGGGTTTCTCATGCATCAAATTCAAACTCAACCCATTAGTCCATAGTGTGACTGAGAGAGAAAGTGAAAGAGAAAGGAAAGGAAGCAAAGTTTTTATGGGAAAACGCTGGCTGGAAAGTGTAGAAACGGAAGGATCAGCAGCTTTAGCAAAGACCATGGCTGGATGTTGAGGTTGTAAGGAAACAGTGTCTAGAAGTCTGTCCCACAGATGACTTCCAGCCCAAGGGAAAATGTATCTCTGCCAAAGAGATCTGGTGGTCTCCACCTTAGCCAAGGGGTCAGAAGAAACATCTACAATAGGAGTATGACATAATTGCCCCCTCCATGCAGTGCCATGAGAGATTCACCCGTGCAGTGCTCCTGCCAAAGGGGTTTAACCCACATCTGACAGTAAGGAGGAAAGAAAAAAAATTTTAAAAAAAAGGTTCTGGAAAGATGGCCTGGCTGCTCTTCCAGAGGACCTGGGTTCAATTCTCAGCATACATATGGCAACTTACACCTGTCTGTAACTCCAGTTCTAAGGCATCCTTACACAGATACACATTCAGGCAAAACACTAATATAAAATAGCAATAAATAAATAAGACACTCGTCATGCAAGCATGGAGACCTGAGTTTGATCTCAGAACTATGTAAAAAACAAGAGGGAAGGGCCTAAGAGAGATGGCTCAGAGGTTAAGAGCACTGGTTGCTCATCCAGAGGTCTTGAGTTCAATTCCCAGCAACCACATGGTGGCTCACGGATTTGGTGCCCACATTCTGTTGTGCAGGCAGAACATTATGACACTGTGTACATAATAAGCAAACAAAATTTAAAAAAAAAAAAAGAGAGAGGAAAAAGAAAAGGCTAAGCATGGTTTTTTAAAAAAGTGTAATTCCAGGGGGCTGGAGAGATGGCTCAGCGGTTAAGAGCACCGTCTACTCTTCCAGAGGTCCTGAGTTCGATTCCCAGCACCCACATGGCGGCTAACAACTGTCTGTAGTTCCAGTTCCAGGCAAACACCAAGGCAAATAAAGAAAGAAAGAAAGAAAGAAAAATCTATTAAAAAAAAAAATGTAATCCCAACACTGAGAGGTAGAAGCTGGGCTCCCTGTTGGCCAGCCTGACTTATTTGGCAAGTTCCAGGCCAGTAAGAGACCCTGTCTCTTCAAGAATGACATACAAAGTTGTCCTCTGGCCACACACACATGCATGTGAATCTCATATGTGCACACATATATTCATGCATGTTCATATACCTGCACACAAAGATCAACTTTTGCTAGCTACAACACATACACCTCTGCTTCCCACCCCAATCAGGAGCAGTGTCTGTTATGTAGCTACCTTCTCAATTAGCATTTACTGAGAGACTGAAGCTGGGCATCAATACCTCCTAAAGCTGCAGGGCTCTTGTGTCTTGGCAACAAAGGGCTTGTCTGATGGTTACGCTCATCCCTGAGGAGGCAGGGGCTGGTGCAGCCTCTCATGCTTGTTAATTATATCCTGCTCATGTGCTTTGAAAGTATGTCTTCCGCCAACTGGGTGGCAAGCCCCTAGAGAACTATAACCGTCTTTGACCCCTCCCCCCATGCCCAGCAAGGCTTTCCAGGAAGAACCACACAGGGCTATCTACATGAGGGTCCCTGACTCTTGGCCTGGGGAAGCACTTTATTCCATGTACATGACAGCCTTGTTCCTGGAGGGCTCCACCGTCTCTGTCAGCCTGCTAATGTGGTTTCTAAAGTGTTCTCCCAGACTGGAAAGGAAAGAGTGACTGACAGAAGAACCACCTTTGAATTCACTTCCTGTAGGCTGAAGAGTGCTTCTCAAGCCAACAATATGTCTCCTGTTCCCCTTGGCCACTCTTGGATGGAGGCAAGTGGTTTTCAGCCAGATGTCACTGTTTATAAAGAACTGGGGGGGGGGGGGCGCTTGGAAAGAGAGTACCAAAAAAACAGAACAAGAAACAAACAACACTCCCTCCATGCTCCATCCTGCAAGATGAAGTCGTCCACAAGTTGTTAGGTCTGGCCCTCTGTCCACCTTCGTTCTTCCTCCCATCCTGTCTGTCTGTCTGTCTGCCCCCTCCCCACTGCCATGCACACACTCACCAGTGCAAGAATGAGAAGTAAAATGTTCATAAGAATATATTATAGGGGCTGGAGAGATGGCTCAGAGGTTAAGAGCACTGACTGTTCTTCCAGAGGACCTGAGTTCAATTCCCAGCAACCACATGGTGGCTCACAACCATCTATGATGACATCTGGTACCCTCTTCTGTATACTGTATACATAATAAACCTTTAAAAAAATCCTAATTTAGGGGGCTGGAGAGATGGCTCAGCGGTTAAGAGCACCATCTGCTCTTCCAGAGGTCCTGAGTTCAATTCCCAGCACCCACATGGCAGCTAACAACTGTCTGTAGTTCCACTTCCAGGCAAACACCAAGGCAAATAAATAAATAAATAAATAAATAAATAAATAAATAAATAAAGTTTAAAAAAATCCTAATTTAAAAATATATATATATTATAAAGATGAAAGATGAGTCAGGCGGTGGTAGAGGCGCACACCTTTGATCCCAGCACTCTGGAGGCAGAGTGGTCTACAGAGCCAGCTTGGTCTACAGAGCTAGTTCCCAGACAGCCAGGGCTACATAGAGAACCTTGTTTCGAAAAACCAAAAGAAGGAGGAGGAGGAGAAAGAGGAAGAGGAGGAGGAAAAGCAGCTGCCCAGACAGACCTGCTGTGTGGTGAGAGATGTCAGGGACCAGTGGGCACATGCCTCGTAGGCAGATGAAGAAACCTTACATTAGAGATGACAGATCTTATATCTTGATCTGGTGTTGAATTTTCAAGTGTGTACAAATGCTAGAATGTACTGATGTACATTCTATGTATTTTGCTATATTTAAGCTTTTTGCTTTTAGATAGAGTCTCACTTACATAGCCCAAACTTGCTATGTAGCCCACGCTGGCCTAGTACTCTGGCTTTCTGGCCTCTACCTTCCCAGTGCTGGACTGCAGGACTGTGCCTCCATGGCCTGCTGGAAGCTTAGACATTATCCCTGTTAACAAAGGGGGGAAGTAGGGGATGGACCTTGACTGTAGAACCAAATGGAAGAACAAACTGATAAACACAGAGAGACTCAGGGAGGAAAGGAAGAGAGAACGCAAAAGGAATTGAGCAAACACATCTATCTGCCTGTGGTCCAGCTCCTCTGCTCCCATAGTCCGCCCACCACCAGCACTCATCCCTCTGCCTCTGGTACAGCCTCTGCCCAGGTGCGGGCAGGAAGATGTTCCTGGGTATGCATACAACATGCCAACTTGCCAGGCCTGCCCCCTCCAACTCCCACCCAGGGGATCAGGGCTCTGAACTCCCACAGTTCTATGCTGGAGTTGTAGCTTTGTTTGTAGTTTGACCATGCTGGGGAGGGGCCTCCTGCCAAGGCCAGTGGAGCTTGAACCCAAAGGTCCCACCCACCCCTCCTTGGGCAGCATTCAGGCTCCTCCTACACCCTCCCCCCACTCCTGGGTGCTGACTGGCAGGCTGCCTAGCAAGGTCTCCCAGACATGAACTGGCTGGCTATGGCCCAGCTCCCTAAGCCCTGGCTCCTGGCCACCACCATCCCCTCATAGCCCCAGGCTCTCCTCTCATGCCAACCTGCAGCTGTGGTTCCCCACCCTACCCAGGCTGGGCACGAGGCTGTGTCTCCACCCCGGAGGCCAGGCAGCAACTCAGCTGCAGCAGCTGACCCAGTCCATGTGTGTGCTTTTAAATGGTCCAATGACTGCCAGATCCTGGGAACTGGGCACTTCCCTGAGACACGCAGCACCATCTGCAGCAAAGGTCATCCACCCGGGGTCAGCGCTAACACTGTCTTCAATTCTCTGATAGCTTTCAACAGGGTCTGGCAACAATTATAATCAAATAGCCCCATCTCTTCCCCAGGCAGGCCTGCTTCCCTCTCCAGGCCCTTTGCTGTGCTCCCCACCCCCACACACCCTGTTAAATGGCAGAGTTCTGTGGCTGAGCATAAAATAGAGAAGAATTCATCACTACTTATTATGTATGGGCCTTAAGAGGACCACAGTCCCCCTAGCTGTCAGCTGCTTCTCCTGTGGTAAAAATATTACAGTACTTTATGGCATGATTAGGGAATGTGATGAGATAGTGCCTATAAAGCCATCAGCAGCATCAGATGCCCTATGTCCCAGATTGTTATTAGCCAACTCCCTATCTGAAAGTTCCCCCATGGTCTCAACAAAGTACAGCATCTTAGAAGTCCCTTCCTGGTGCTCCTTAGGGATCCCTTCAGTTTTCTCCTGCAAAGGTGGTGCTGAGGTTGCAACTCTCCTGGGCAGAAGGAACCAGCCTGCCCAGCCCAAGTTCTGGGTGTGCCTACTGTGGCAAGCAGCCCACCACACAGCACCGCCCCCACTGGGCCTGTCAGGGCCTGAACTGGCCACTCCCTGGGAGGGGGTTCCCCCCCACACCCTACAGGGCTGTGGTGTAACCAGCAGGGCTCAGCCTGTCCCTGCCCAGGCAGGGTGGAACATGAAGCTGCCACTGTGACTCCTGGGGGAGTTCAAAAGGTGCTGTCTGTACCTATAGGGCTGCCTAGGCAGGGGGACTAGCCTGGCTGACCCCTGAAGTGGTGACTCTGTGCTTTCTGGCCACTCAGGTGGAAGGCCAGGCAAGGATGGGGTCAGAGGTCAAGGGCCCAGCAACAGAGAGTCTCAGCTTCCAGGTTTTAAAACTTTGTTCTCTTCTCAAGATCTCAAGTTAAGAAGCTAGGTACTGGCTCATGCTTGTAATCCTTGAGAGGCTGAGACGGGAAAATATAAATTCCAAGGCTGGTCTAGGTCACAGATTGAGTTCAAGACCAGTCAGGGCTATTTAGAAAGACCATGTCTCAAAAGAATAAAACACTTTTTAAACTTTTTAAAATTAGTTTTTAGAGACAGGGTTTCTCTGTGTAGCCCTGGCACTTACTCTGTAGAGCAGGCTGGCCTTGAACTCACAGAAATCTGCCTGCTTCTCCCTACCAAATGCTGGAATAAAGACATGAGTCACTACTGCCCTGCTGGGTTTAAAAGATTTTAAAAACCTATCTACCAATTTGCCACTAAGCTCTTTCCTTCTTAAATCTACCTGAGCCCAGGAGAGCCCTAGCTGCTGCCTTTTACAGGCCAGGCCCCTATCCTCAGAACCTAAGCTTCCACCCCAGAATCTCCCTTCCTAGGAGGAGATTAGCTCCTCCAAAGGTCCTGTCACCTTAAACTACCGCCCTGGCTGACACATCTCCCACAGTCTTGCTCTTGGCTGTCGTACTGAACTAAGAGAGTAAACAGGGATGAGTGTGTCTTGGGAGATGGTGGAAATGGGAGATCTCCTACAATTCCAACAGTGACATCTTGACATCTTGGCCAGTCCAAGGAATGTTCCATCATGGCAGTATGGGAATTTGTCACTCTGAAGAAATGGTATCAGGCCAGGTGGTGGTGGTCCATTTCCTTAACCTCAGTATTTGGAAAGCAGAGGCAGGCAAATCTCTGAGTTTGAGGCTAACCTAGTCTACACAGTGAGTTCCAGGACAGCCAGTACTACACAGAGAAACCTTGTCTCAGAAAACAAACATGATACACTCATAGACAGATGGTATGGGGTAGGCATGGGTCCTCTGGCAATATTAGAAAATCCCAGAGATTCTTATTGCCAGATGTACACTGTGAGTGAGACACCCCAGGATCTTTGGAGCTTGAACCCAGCAGAAACAGTTAGCTATGTGCCACTCACTCCCCACGACTTTCAGAACCCCTTAAAAGAACAACCACAGATTTTCATCATGATGCCATGATCTCTGGTACCTCACTTAAGAGTAGTGCTGCCATAAGCCTTTTACCACAGTCTGTGTCCAGTTCCAAGGAGCAGAGGACCTTCCTCCACAGTGGGCGTCAGGTCCCTAAGAGCCCTAAGGACAATGTGCTACTGCTGGAGAACAGGAGCCAAAGCTTTCACCTAATTCCACCTTGTCAGGGCTGGAGAGATGGCTCAGTGGTTAAGAGTACTTGTTGCTTGCAGAGGATCTGGGTTCTGTTCCCAGCACCCACACAGAGGCCTATAACCACCCCAACTCCATTTCCAGAGGGCCCAACATTTTCTGAACTCCACAGACACAAGGCACAAATGTGGTTCACATACACGTGGTAAAGCACACACATAAAATAAAATCTAAAAATCTAAAATAAATAAATAAATCCTTGTCAAGGCCTGGGATACAGCTTAGCTGTTAGGACACTTGTCTAGTGTGCTCCTGACGTGGTGAAGAGCCTTCTTTTTTTTCTTTTACTTTTTGTTCTTGTTGATTTGGGTGGTTTTTTTTTTAATATTTACTTTTATTTTATGTGAATTGGTGTTTTGCCTGCATGTATAACTGTGTAAGGGTGTCAGATCTCGGAATTACAGACAGTTGTCAGCTGCCATGTGGATGTTGGGAATCAAACTCTCAAACTCAGGTCCTCTGGAAGAACAGTCAGTGCTCTTAACTGCTGAGACATCTCTCCAACCCTTGTTTTGTTTTTTTGTTTTGTTTTGTCTTGTTTAGTTTTTGTTTTTCCAGACAACATTTCTCTGTGAAACAGCTCTGGCTGTCCTGGGACTTGCTTTGTAGACCAAACTGGCCTCAATCCACCTGTCTCTGCTGAGATTACAGGAGTGTGCCACCATTACCTGGCTTGGTTTTGGTTTTGAGACAAAGTCTTACTGTGAAGCCCAGACTCATCTTGAACTTGACCCAGACACACCACATAACTTACTGCCCTTCTTCTGCCTCAGGATCCTAAGTGCTGGAATTACAGGTGTACACCACCACACCCAGCCATAACCACTTCTTTAAAGTGTGTTGGTCCAAAGAACAAGGAACTTACAAAATTAGCATTTATCTGTTTTTTTTTTTCTTTTAAATCCTTTGTTTTGAATAGCTATGTAACCTCCTCATGAAGTATTTGGCAAACTCCCCCACCTAAATCAAGCTTGACAGTTATACAGGTAATACTTTCCCTGGTACAGACTGTGAGGCACTATGCTGATCTTTTCACATTTATTAATTTTTAATCCTCAAAGCAGAGGGAAATCACAGTTGTATTATATTCCCACTACCAGATGGCAAGCTGCAGAGGTTCAGGGGCTTGCTAGGGCCACAGGTGTGCCAGATGAAGACTGGCAGCCAAGGAATCTGTGGGCTCCACAACTCACGTGGACACTACACCTACAAACAAAATTTCAGCCTGGCTTTGTCTCAACTTGCAACCCATCTCCACTTCTGATACGCAAGCAGCTGTCTCCCATCCTCCCCCCCCTCTTCATTCACACCCTACACCTTTTCTTATTCGCCCGCTGCCTCCTAAGCGTGGCTCAAACAGCCGAACATAGCTGCTGCAGGCAAGGGTCCATAATTCACAATTCACCACATGCTTCCTCGCAGAGACTACCCATCCTGAACTATATTTCTCTAGAGACTTCTTTCACTCTCTCATTCCTTTGTCTCTGACAGTTAGTACCCAGGGCAAAGAAACTCCAGAAAGACTCTCAGGCAGCACAGACTAGACCCTGCTGTTTTCAACTGATTCTGGAGTTGCTCCTCTGGGCTCCTTCTGCCCTGGGCTGAGATTTCCATGAAGGCATTCATTAGGCTGCAGTAAAGCACTCATTTACACACCTCCTCCCTCACTCCCTAACCCTTCCACAAGCTCCTTAGGTGCAGAGAACAGACCTGCCTAACTCTGGTTTGTAAATGTCCAGCCCCAGGGCAGAGCTTGGAAGCAGCAGGCACCCAGTAAATGCTGACTAGACAAATGAGTTTTCTGCTTTCGGTGGCTATTTTAAATGACTTCCAAGTGATTCATCTATTCCTTCCCTGACGCTCTTTTACCTACCTCTCTTATTCTTTTCGAAAAATGTGAATAAGAAAAGGCACCATGCCAAAGTGGGAGGGGGGAGGACATGGCTCCATTTCCCTGCCTTAGAGCTGCGCAAGGTTTTCTGGCCCTCCTCTTAACAGCGCTGTTGGCTTTACAAGAGATGCTATGCTGGAGGGTGGCTGAATGTTTGGCTCCTGTCAGACACTGAATTAAACTGAGGGTCCCAGAGCCTGGGTAGCTCAGTTGGTAGGATGATTGCTTGACATGCACAAAGCCCAGGTTGGATTCCCAGCACTCAGGATGTGGAGGCAGTAGAGCAGAAGTCTAGGATCATCCTTGGTGATACAGAGAGCAAGGCCAGCCTGGACTACATGATACCAAAATAGATACAATGACTTAGGATGAACATAATAAGACATACACAATAAAACTATGATGGCACATTGCAGATAACCTGACAATGGCAGGAAATGGAGGCTTTTATCCCAGGCAGAGCTGAAGATCTTCCTGGTGCATAGACCTTGTGGGACTCTCAGACTTTTTCATTTGTTTGGTTTTTGTTTGAGACAGGATCTCATGTACCCCAGGCTGGCCACCAATTTCATGTGTCTGAAGATAGCCTTGAAATCTTAAATCTTCCTGCCTCCACCTCTCAAGTATTGGACAGATGTGTACCACCACACCCAGTCCTCATTTGTTACCAATCATCATCATCATCATCTCCTTTTGGTCCTTCAGATTCAATGTAGGGCCTCACAGGTGCTACTAAACATTGTGCTCAGCTACAAAGTTACACTGGCCTCATCTCCACCGTTCCTTAAATGGCATGTATTTATATATATATGGGAGGGAACAGAGGTCAGAGGTCACTTTCAGGAGGTCATTCTCTCCTTCCCCCATGTGGACCTTGGGATCAGACTCGGATCATGAGGCTTGATGACTGACAGGCACCTTTCCCCGATAGCCATTCTGCCACACACCTGTCACCAATATCTCAAGACCTTAAGTGCAAAAAGATGCAACTCCTGTTACTATGAACTTCAGAGGGAAAAAAAAAAAATCACTCTCAGCCACAGCCTAGGAATCAAGAGACTGAGTTTAAATCCACCAACTCACTGGATCACCCGGGAGATAACTGAGTATCTCTGGGTCCAGCTTCCCCTGTGAAAATTAAGGGGAGGGAAAGGGTGATTCCCAAATCTCCTCCAGTTACAAAGCATCGGGTTCTTACTGTAACTGACCCTTATGATTCCCAATTCTTTTTTTTTTCTTTCAAATTTGTCATCATTTATTTACTTAACTACATGTGTGTTTGCGCATGTGATGGCCATAGCATGTGCCAAGCTGGGCAGGTGGAGGTCAGAGGACAATATGATCTCTTTCTATCATGTGTGTCCTGGAAACAGAACTCGGGTCCTTAGGTTTGACAGCAAGCGCCTATCTTGCTGAGCCATCTCACCAGCCCTTCCTGCGATTCTTAAATAACTTATTCACATGACAGGTGAGGGAATGTGAACAGAGGCTTGATGACCTTCCCAACGTGACCCAGGCCTCCTGAGCCTCTGTGCTAAACTAGAACAGCTAACAAGAGGCGAAGGCCTCATTCCCAGGACCCCAACTTCCTTCGCCTCCTGGCCATTAATCCACCTTGTTGTTCAGAGAGAGCCTCGACAAAGGCCCTAACTCAGAGATCACAACCACAAACGTTCGGAGGAGGAGCCTAAGGCCTCTTTCCTAGTGATTTTCCTCCAGGCTCAGGAGTAGGGGGCGGTGTTGAAAGACACTGTTAAAGGATTCGAGAGGAGGCCCCCGGTGGCCATGGGAACGCGGGTCCAACCTCCTGCGCTGTCATGGCAACAGGCTCCCCCAGTGGCCCCAGCTGGTGCCCATCAGAGCGTGCAGGTGGCGCCCTCTTGGGAGAGAGGGGCGGGAGGAAGGTGGGGGGCGACGGCGAAGGCCTAGGCTTGTCCTGTCACTCCAGGACTTGGGTTCCCACCTCGCCCGGCCCCCTACCTGGAAAGAGTTACTTTCCACGACAAAGCTACTTCCGCGCGGCCCCGAAGTTCCCCAGATTCAGTCCCACTGCCAAGCCGTCCAGTCTCCGTCTCTGGGGACCCGGAGTGTATCGTGAACACCCTGCGTCCTGCACTGTGTCCCCGGAAATGCTGGAGAGCAGCCAAACTCCGCCCCGCCTGCTTGCTTGAGTTTTCGGGAATTGTCCGGAGGCGCCCTCCTTGGCTCCGGTGCTCCGTGTTCCCCTAGTTCTGGATATGCTACCCACGTCGCGCCAGAGACCTCCTACCATGGCTCTGTGGCCCGCAAAGGCCAGGGCCACTGGGTTGTACCCTCTCTGACCCTTCCTTGCTCGGCCTCGCTCGCTGGTGGTGTTCCTAGCTGGAATCTGCACCTGTCTTTAAACAGGAACCCAGATCCACCAACAACTTTAGCTGTGTCAGCTAGGGCAGGTGTTTTAAGTTCTCTGAGCTTGCAAAGTGGGCAAGTACAGGGACCCCAGCGTCCTGGTGAGAAGCACACACATCTGGCACTTGGTCAACCCTCAATAATGGTAGTATTGTTTACAGTGGAGGAGAAGGAAACAGAGGAGTGCAGGATCGTCTCTGAAACCACTGACGGCTCCGCCCATAACCTGCGACCCACAGACAGTGGGAGAGATACGAGTATAAATATAAACAGCGTTAATCAAATGACCTTGGCCCGGCCCTCTCCAGCACTCACGTCCTCCTCTCTTATCTTCCAGAAAGGGACAGCAGCTTTCTGGGCGGTTCCTGAAACAACCAGTTCTGGTCTTGCAAGCGGCTGAGCTGGCTAGTGCTGGCTGGTTAAGAGGCTGGAAACATTAATAGGCCTAGGGCAGCGCTTCCGGGGCCAGATGAGTCCTTAGTGCGAAGTCCTTCTGCCTTCACAGAAAGAGCTTCAGGAGAAAAAAGAACACAGTGGCTATTTTAACCCTTCTGCAAAACGCATTACTTAAGACACATGTTTACCTCAGGAAGATTGAAAACAGTGAACAGTAATGGCACCCCGGGGCGTGGGGGGTACTATTGTGAATTTTGATAAACCTCCATGAATTTCTGATCCCCTTCGTTCCAATCCCTAGGATAAGGGAATAATAGCAAAAGATCACCACAACTAAGTTACTAAATTAAAACAAGGCTTCAGGGCTGGAGAGATGGCTCAGAGGTTAAGAGCACTGACTGTTCTTCCAGAGGACCTGAGTTCAATTCCAGCAAAGCCAGCATGGTTGGCTCACAACCATCTATGATGAGATCTGGTACCTTCTTTTGTAAACTGTATGCATAGCAAATAAATAAATATTTTTTAAAAATATATAAATATATAAACAAGGCTTCATACATGCTAAGCAATCACTCTACCAACTGAGCTACACACTTTTTTTTTCTTTAAGATAAGGCCTGCTTATGTATGTCCTGCTGGCCTTGAGCCCCTTGTGATCCCCTGCCTCCCGAGGTAAAGATGTATATGACCCAACCTGACTGCAATATAACTTTTTAACCAAGTCTCTACTATGGAACATTAAGGTTCTTGAGAAATATTGAGATGAGCATCCTTGTCAATAAACCTTTAGATACTTCCTCAATTATTTCCTTTTGCTTCCTCATGAGCAGGCACTTTAACAGTAAAATAAAATATACATTGTTTCTAGGTCAGGTATTCAGTGCACTTAGGCAAATAGCTTTGGAAGTCTTCCCACCCTTTCTGTTATCACTGATTTCCCCGCAATGCCTGGGAAGGGAAGTGTAGGGGAAAGGACCTTGCAAGCCTAGCTAAATTAAGTCATTTTGGCCCTGGAGGCTATGCAAAAGAATTAGTACTTTCAATTTCCTGAGCACCCTGTGAGCACCAGCTGCTCAGAAAAACACCAAGAATCCAGGCCCCTTCCAGGCCTGTGGACTCAGCTGTTTCGGTATGGTCCCCTTGGTTCCTTCATTAATCCAGGGCCCTCAAGAGAATGTACCGCCTAAAGCTTCCACCAATGCTTCTCTTCCAACCTTCCTTGTGTTGGGTAAAGAGGAAAATAGTTCACACCATTGGAAAAGGCTCCATTAGAAAGGGCCGTCTTTACCATTATTGATCCCCCCTCCCAGCATCCTGTCAATGCCCACCCATCGTACTACATGACCTCAGGTGTGAGGAGGTTGGAGTTAATCATTTCAGCTCACCACATGTAATCACCATTGGCTTGACTGCAAGGCTTGATTGATGTAGCGGTCTGTGTTCCTCCATTCTCTTTCCTCTGCCCTTCCCCCACAAGTAACCGGCCTAAGGGCTTTAATAGGCTGTCACCATTAGGGTTGCTATGATGAAACATCACAACCAAAAGCAAGTGGGGGAGGAAGGAGTTTATTTGGCTTACACTTCCACATCTTAGTCCATCACTGAAGGAAGCAAGGAACTCAAACAGGGCAAGAAAATTGGTAGAAATTCGTAGCAGGAGTTGATGCAGAAGCCTGCTTTCTTATAGAACCCAGGACCATCAGCCCAGGGCTGACCCCACCCACAGTGGGCTGGACCTTCCCTTATTTTTGAATTAAGAAAACACCCTACAGGGGTGGGGACTGGAGAGATGACACAGAGGTTAAGAGCACTAACTGTTCTTCCACAGGTCCTGAGTTCAATTCCCAGCAACCACATGGTGGCTCACAACCATCTATGATGACAGCTGGTGCCCTCTTCTGTATACTGTATACATAATAAATAAATCTTAAAAAAAAAAACAACCCACACCCTACAGTCTTGCCTACAGCTTGTTGTTATGGAGGCATTTTCTCTAGTGAGGCTTCCTCCTCCCTGATGACTTTAGATTGAGTCAAATTGACACAAAGCTAGCTAGAATACAGGCAGACATGCTTTTCTTCTTCTTTTCTTTTTGAGACAGGATCTCACTATATAGCTTGGACTGGCCTCTAACTCTCTATGTACATCTGTTGTGCACCACCACACCAAGCCACACTTTTATTCTTATGTGTTCCTATATTGTAGGATTATACATATCATTGTTCTTTTGCTGTAGATAGATAGATAGATAGATAAATGATGGGCTGAGGACCTTGGACATATTAAACAAGCCTCCACCAGTGAATTGCATTGCCTGACTCTTCTGTTAACTATTGTATTTTGAAATAATTACAGACACCCAGGAGGTTGTAAAAACAGAACAAATTTACCCTAAAAACCTCATCAGCAAATTCTTCCAATGATGACATTATTATATAAGATTTTGCAGAATCAAGAAAAGGACACTGGTTCATTTCTGTTAGACTGTAGATCCTACCATCATGCTTCACCTTTTTGTTGTTATTGTTGTTTTGTTTTGTTTAGTTCCTTGTTTCAAAGGGTCTAGGAAGATGTAAGAGACTGTGTGTCACACACTGAAGATGGAGAAGAAGATCACACAGGTGGACTATGACCCAAGAAATCCAGTAGCCACCGGTGCTTCCTTGAAGCAATTTGCACATTGTTAGACATGTTCTGGCTCTCGGAGGCCTGGTGGAGGTGGCAGCTCTTCACAGAATGAGCCTCTTGACAATTTGGTGGATGTTGCCAGGGCCCTTCTGCCATTTCCCACCTTACCCACAGCTCATCCCCACAGCATCTGATACCCCAGATAGTAAACACAGAGACAGAATCCTTGCTTCTAAGTGACATCACCACTCTCAGGGTGGCACCTCGTCTTAGAGTCAACTGTGGGGTACATCCTTGTTGTAGAATTTATTTGTTTAAATATGTAAAGGTGTGTTGCATTTCTCTGTGTTACAGAATAATTGTTGAACTATGTAAAGATATGTTACTTTTGTTTATACTGCATTTAACTATGGAAAGATGTGTTGCTGTTTCACCTTGCCTGCCTAAGGCACCTGATTGGTTTAATAAAAAGCTGAACAACCAATAGTTAGGCAGAGAAGGACAAGCAGAGAGAAAAGAGGGCAAACCAGAACCAGAGGCCAGCCAGCCAGGGCAGACAAACAGACAGTCAGACAGACAGACTCAGAGGAAGCAGAAAATCCATAGACAGTATGTAGATGAGGTAAAAGAACCTAGGGGCAGCACATAGATTAATAGAAATAGGTTAATTTAAGTTTTAAAAGCTATCTAGAAACAAGCCTAAGTTAAGGCCAAGGATTCATAATTAAAAATAAGTCTCCATGTCATGGAGGATGGTGGTCCAAGAAAACCTGATACACATCCCAGCCCCTCTTTAGAGAACGCACATGAGAAACTCATTTCTACAGGGGGTGATCATGGAGGTCAGTCCTAGCTCAGCGTAAGGCTGACTCATTTTTCCCAGAGGAACCAGGAAATTGTGTCAGCACAGGGACTAGCAGTAACCCTGAAACCAGGGCCAGGTTAAGGCCAGGGTCAGACCCACTGCTCTGCACCATCTGCAAGTGAGTAAGCTACCATTCCACAGACAATAAGCTAATTCAACAAAAGCTGGGGATCAACAATAATAGAATGCTAGCTCAGCATTTATGAGGCCCTGAGAAGATCCTTGCATCTCACAAAAGTTTGATAGATAAATGCACCAAGTATGATGGCTCATGCTTATAATCCCAGCGAAGAAGCAGAAGTAGTAAGATTGCCACAAATTTGAGGCCACCTGTGTGACATAGTTTCTGGGGCACTGAATGAGACCATGTCTCAAAAACAACATCAAAACCCCCCAAAATGCCAGGAGTGCTGGCACATGCCTGCAATCCCATGCAGGACTGCCCTAGGGGAGGAATTGGTGGGTGCTTGCCTCCGGTCACACCTCTAGTCTGTATTCTTCATCCACAGTATAAGACATACATACTTATAAGCCCTTCAAGCCCTTTTGAAACAAGGAAGTAATCTGTATTCATGACTGACAGACTTTTTCCACTGCTACAGCAGTGTACCCGACAGAAACAAGCAAAAGTCTCGAGAAAGGGTTTATTCGAGTTCACGTTCTATGGAGATAGGGATCTGCCATGTCAGGGAAGGGTGAGTTGGAATGAGACTGACAAGGTAATAATAGTAATATGACCTTCCAAGTCATAGGCTCTTGGCCAGGTACCAGTCATTTGACCTACTCCTATGAAGTGGGTATTCAGTTCAATGAGAAAGCAGTTGGTTACCCTGAAACATTCATGTCATTTTACACAAATGGGCATATCTTGTCCAGCTGGTCATTATTTTAGTATTCAGGGTTCATAGCTAGTTAGTACTGTTGGTGACTTTTCCACCCAGCAGCCTCCAGAGCACCTTTTGTTTCTATGAAACCTAGCCATTAGGGAGGAAGCTTCCAGTCAGTACCAGCCTCATTTTTCTGTGTCCTAATTTCTTTTTTCTCTCTTTTTAAGATTTGTTTATTATGTATACAGTATACAGTATACAGGATATCAGATGTCATTACAGATGGTGGTGAGCTACCATGTGGTTGCTGGGAATTGACCTCTGGAAGAATAGTCAGTGCTCTTAACCTCTGAGCCATCTCTCCAGCCCCTCTATGTCTTACTTTCAAAGTGTATGGTGTCTGCATAATAGCCATTACCATCAAGTTCTGGTGAGCAACCCAGAACAGGGGCAAGAGCCTGTACTGTTTTAGACACCAGGTTAAACCCTCAAAGGCTCATCCACAGTGGTCCATGTCTGCCATTTAGGCCCCATGTCCCAAAGGTTTTATAAGCTCCCATAGCAGCACCTTCCTGGACTTAATGTCCCAAATACATATACTTTGTAGAGATCCTCAGTACTGAGGCATCAAACTAATTGGTGTGGTTTTGGTTTTGCTTTACAGTTTCTACTTTGAAATGTGTTTAAGAAATCCATTGCTGGACTGGAGAGATGGCTCAGGGGTTAGGAGCACTGGCTATTCTTCCAGAGGACCTGGATTCAATCCCCAGCACCTACATGGCAGCTCACAACTGTCTGTAAGTCCTGTTTACACCAATGCACATAAAAAATAAAGTTAAATAAATTTTAACAAGGAAGAAATCCATTGCTGCCACAATTGAAGCTCTTGGGAGGCTCTGGAAACAGGAAGAACTTGAGATTGAGCATATTATTGAGTTACCTAGTATGTTTGAATCCACATAATTTATTGGCATTACTATCAGATAATGGAAACTCCCTGGACTATAATACAGGACTCTGAGTCAAAAAACAAAACCAAGGCCTGCCATTGGTGGCTCACTCCCTTAACACCAGTACTCACTTGGGAGACAGAGGCCAGCCTGGTCTACAGAGTAAATTTTAGGACAACCAGGACTGTTAAACAGTCTTGAAAAATCAAAACAAAACAAAACTAAACAAAACAAAAAAAATCAAACAAAACCAAAACCAGAATAAACACGAAAAGCCCATCTCTGTCCAGAGGATATAAAATCTTATACTGTTAGCAATGAATATCATATTTTCTAGCCACATTTATTTAGGTTTTAATTCTGTATGAAGTCTATTTTCCATGTGGCATTCAACTTGATTTTTTCCATGGGATGGACCACATTTTCCCAGTAGTATATTCCTAAGATTCTCAAATTTGAATATTTATCAGAAAGACGGTTTAAGCAGCAGATACCCTGGCCACATTAGTCTTCTTCACCCGCCACAGCTCACTGGAGATGTACTCTCCCACAACCCCTGATGGCCTCAGCTCCCTTCCTTCCCACGCCACCGAAATCACTGCTTGGCAAATACTGAGGGGGTGCGGTAATGCCACTACAAAGGTCCCCAGCCTCTGCCAGGCCTTTGGCAGCACCAGCCTTCCCTCTTCATGTCTCTGGCCACTTCTTCATCACTTTCTTTTTTGAAATTTTTTTTAATTTATTTATGACAGTATGATAATGTCAGATCCCATGGAAGTGAGGCTACAGACAGTTGTTAGCTGCCATGTGCTGGGTGCTGGGAATTGAACTCGGGTCCTTTGGAAGAACAGCCATTGCTCTTAACCTCTGAGCCATCTCTCCAGCCCTTTGTCATCATTTTCTGTGCACCTGTTTTCTTTCCTTTTTTAAAAAAATATTTTATGTGTACAAGTGTTTGGCACGCATGTATGTCTGTGTATCATGTGTTGTGCCTGGTGCCTAGGGGAGCCAGAAAAGAGCATTGGATACTCCAGAAATAGGGTCATAGATGGATGTGAGCTGGCATGTGGGTGCTGGGAATTGAACCCAAGTTTCCTGAAAAAGCAGCAGTGCCCTTAACCACTGAGCTATCTTTCCAGGCTGTACACATATCTTTTCAACCTTCTCCCCCCTGCCCAAGTGTCCCATGACCTCCCTTTACCTCACATTCCAAATAAAAGCCACCAAGGCAGGGGTCCTCTTCTGGTTTACTGCTTGTAATAGGCTATCAGGAAAAGGCAGGTAGTCTTAGGCTACATGTATAAACTCTAGCAGGTTATAGAAGAAATGCAGTCCAGGCATAGACATGTCCCAGCACTCAGCAGGCAGAGGCAGATAGATCCAGTTCCAAGCCAGCTAAGTTTATATAATGAAACCTTGTCTCAACAGACATAAACAAAACCTAAATGTAGTTATTTAAACTATCTACACACATCACCCTATTTAGTGCTTTGTGTGTGGGCATGGGAGTGACTTGGGAGCCTTGTAGGATAAGCTTTTTGTACACTGGGAAGATATGTCTCTGCCAAGGCATTTCTGATTGGTTTAATAAAGACCTGAATGACCAATAGAGAGGCAGGAGAGGATAGGCAGGACTTCTGGGAAGAGAGAGGAACTCTGGGAAGAAGAGAGGTGGGATTTATCAGTGGAACACTAGAAATAGAGCAAGATGGATGCACAGTACTGGGGAGAGATAACAAGCCAGGTGGCAGAATGTAGATTAATATAAACTGGTTAAATTAAGGTATAAGAGCTACTTAGTCTAAACCAAGGCCAAGTTTTTATAGTTAATAAGAAGTCTCCGGGGGCTGGAGAGATGGCTCAGAGGTTAAGAGCACTGACTGTTCTTCCAGAGGTCCTGAGTTCAATTCCCAGCAACCACATGGTGGCTTAACCATCTATGATGACATCTGGTACCTTTTTCTGTGTGCTGTATACATGATAAATAAATAAATCTTTAAAAAGAAAGAAGAAGAAGAAGTCGTCTTCATGACATTATTTGGGAATTGGTGGTCCAAAGAAAGTCTGACGACCCTTTGTGCACATTAAGGATGTGTTCTACAGCCAAGGTATGTTCTAGCTGCAAATCAGAACATTCTATGAACATTAACACAGCAAATGCAATGAGCTGCGATACATCTATACAAGTGTAGAGAGGGACACCCAAAAGCGTGTCACCTTGGCTTGCTAAGAGCTTTGGACTGAAGGAGAACCCTGCCCCATGTCTGTCCTCCCAATTTCTCTTTCAAAGGACAGAAAGGCATTTTCTGAACTTCCCTTATCTGTTTTGAGATTGGTCTTTCCGAAAGAATCCAGTTGTTCTGGGTCCCTTTCCCAAAATCTCATCCCTGCTCCCCCTAGTCCCTTGTGTGGAAGGCTTGGTCCTTGATGGAAGCACAAGTCATTGAGAGCTTATTATGTCCTAAGGGCTCTACCTGTGTCCATAGGTCCCCCAGAGATGGAGTCATAATTTGTTAGCATTATTAGCAGATGGTGGAAACGCCCAGAAGGGGGCCAAGTTGGCAGGAATATCCACTAGGGGTGTGTTTGTGGGGGCTATCTCCCGTCTTAGGCCTCTTTCTGTTTCCTGACTGTCATGAGGTGAGAGGCTTTCCTCCATGTTTGTCTTACCACAGGCCTAACAGCAATGGACTTCTCAGAAGTGGTTTTGAGTGCTGAGGAGCTCTGTTCTCTTGGCTGCTCTCTTCACTTTGCTTCCAAAGAAAAAGTCACTCAGAATCTCTAGCTCTACAGTTGTCTTCCAGTCACGGGGGCTTTTAAAGATACTAGAAAGACAACTCTGGGACCAGAGGTGGTGTTCACTGAATTTAAATTACCCTAATCGGTGGCTGTGATGTCTCTGTAGGGCATGTGTGACTTGATCAGAGATACAGAGGGAGGGAATCTGACCAGTTCCCAAGCTCCAGAGACACTGAGAACCACAAAAGAAAACCACCTGGACTCCAAAGCACATGATTCCTAATGAGAAGCCACAGGCTACCGAATGGCTTCTGCAGTCCCTCTGAAGTTGGTAAATAATTACTTCCATCGACCCTGAGCCAGGCTTGGAAGTTGAAGCCCCAATTGGAAAAGTACAGGTTGGCTAGTTTATTGAGTTGCCTTAATCAGTTATCAAAGCAAAGCAAATGGAGCCAGCCAACCACAAAGGTTGGACATGGTGGTACAAGCCTTTAATCCCAGCACTCCAGAGCCAGAAGCAGAGACAGGCAGATCTCTTATTAGTTAGTGGCCAGCCCGGGCTACATAGTGAGACTGTCTGAAAACACAAACGAGTAAGGAACGGAATGCTAAGCCTGTGCAGCCTGCCTCCACAAACTCGGGGAGCAGAGGCGGGACCCAAAGCTTAAGCTGTGGCAGACAGAGGGACAGCAAATCATTACCTGAAAAACCAACCAAACCCATCTTCCCACCCGCTTCCTGTCTCATCTCCAGCCAGCAGGCTTTAAGGGGATGGAAAGGAAATAGAGAGAGACAACCACTTCAGAGTTTCCCCTCACCTCTGCTCAGCTTGGCTCCCTCATTAATGTCTTCTCTGCCGCCCTTTGTTCTCTGGGTTCAGGCTCCTCCTCCTCTTCTTTCTGACATATCAAACTATTTTTTTTTTTAAAGACCAGGCCTTAGCTTGGCTTGTTTCTTTCTTTTTTTTTTTTTTTCCAATTTATTTTTATTTTATTTGGTGTTTTGCCATGGGTGTTAGTTCCTCTGGAACAGGAGTTACAGACAGTTGTGAGCTGCCATGTGGGTGCCTCGAATTGAACCTGGGGCCTCTGGAAGAGCAGTCAGTGCTCTTAACCACTGAGCCATCTCTCCAGTCCGCATATCAAACTATTTTATTTGCTCTTAAAACATGAACATGCAGTCAGACATGGGAGACAGAGGCAGGTGAATCTCTTGAGTTTGAGGCCAGCCTAGTCTATGGAGCAAGTTCCAGAATAGCCAGGACTACACAGAAGCCATGTCTTGAAAACCCAAACATGTACATGCTTACCTGGACAATATTTTGAAATGAGGCCAAGGTCAGGCACTTTTGAGTGTAGTTATTACCCGGCAGTACCAACCTCTAAGAACATCTGAGTAAGTAAACTGAGTCAGAATAAACAAGACAGTATGCTATTAATACTGATTCCTTTCTGTAATATGGAGTACAAATGTGCCCTTATAATATAGGATATAGAAATACCTCCATCTACTTCTACTATACCTCAGCAAAACCAATAAATAGCTGGGCATGGTGGGGCAGCCCTTTAATCCAAGCACTTGGGAGACAGAGGCAGGTGGATCTATCTCTATGAGTTTGAGGCAGCCTGGTCTTCAGAGTGAGTTCCAGGGCAATCAGGACTACACAGTGAGACCCTGTCTCAAACAGCAATAACAAGACAAAATAAAGCATAAGCCATAAGAAACCTTTTCTTCCACAAAACAATTTCTCTCAGAGACTAGTCACAGTGACAGGAAGCTGGCCAGCTCATTCATCACTAGGGGAGACTGGATGCTGTCACAGATGGCACCGTTCTGACCCGTTCATTCTCTCCCCAAGACTATTCACCCCTAAGCTGCCTATGTCCCCTCTTCTCCCTCCTGCCCACAGAGCGGGCCGTGGGCACCCTCTCCCCACCAGGTTGATGAGCACTTGCTTTTTCTCACAATGTTTCCGTGCATGGAATAAATCCGTCCGTCCTTCTGTCTAATGTTCTGTCTGTCTCTCTTCCTCACATTTGTTCCATCCTTCCTCACTTTCTTCTCTTTTTGTTTTTGTTTGTTTATTGTCAGGACAGAGTTTCTCTGTCTAGCTTTGGCTGTCCTGAAACTTGCTCTGTAGACCAGGCTGGCCTCGAACTCACAGACATCTGCCCGCTTCTGCCTTCCAAGTACTGCCTACAGTCACACCTGATACCGCGAGTGTGTGCACACGTCAATTGGATAGTGCAGGCTTGTGGTGAGGTTGAAGGTTGCATTTGAACCGACTTCGGATCTAGGACCTGCACAGATTTCTATCTGCATATAACAAGCTGTAACTCCTTCTTAAGAGAGGGTACCCCATCACTACCCCCCCATCAGGAATTTTATTTATTTCCTTTTTATACTAGATGACAGCCAAAAGGCCAAGAAGTGGTTACACCATTTAAAAATTGATTTTGGTCTTTCTGAGTCAAGGTCTTGTGATACAAAAAGCTGACTGTGGTCTTCCTGTGTCAACCGCCAAGGCTGCAACTATGGTGTCCACCACCACCACCGCCCCTAGCTCTCCCAGACATCTTATCAATCAGGGAGACTCAGTGGACACCACACCCAGACACCCAGGTAGTCCAAACCCTGTTCTGCTGAGGGCTTTGCATTCTCTCTCTCTCTCTCTCTCTCTCTCTCTCTCTCTCTGCCTTCCTTCCTTCCTTTCTTTCCTTTTTCCTTCTTTTCCTGTTTTGTTTTTTATTTTTAGAGATAGAGTTTTTCTATGTAGCCCTGGCTGTCCTAGAACTCACTCTATAAGTCAAGCTGGCCTTAGACTTCTAGAGATCTGCCTGTCTCTACCTCTGGAGTGCTGGGATTAAAGCCTGTGCCACCATGCCCTGTCCTGGGTTTCTCTCTTAAACACATTACCTGGGCTTTTCTTACTTACAGTCTTCATGCTCTTTTAACCTTGACCAACAACCCAGCTTCTCTGGGCCCCCTAGCAATGACTCCCCAGTGTCAGCAGGAAGCAGACACTTACCCAACACTCAAGGACCCAGTAATAAAACAAAGGAGCAGGAATGAAGGAACTCTAGCCAGCTCAAGCACGGTGGGCATGCTTCTGGCAGGCCTTGTCCTCCTCCCCATCCCCTCTGCCTTGCTAAAAACCATTAGATCACATTCCTAATGCCAGCCACCAAGCTCTATTCCCTTATTTGGCCACTTCTTCCTTCTGAGGCTGACTACCAAGGACCAGCTAGTGAAGTATTGAAGTCTAGAAATCAAAAGCCCCCTTTGATTCATCTAATAAACATGCCCAGTTAAAATTAAATGTTTCATCCTAACGTGGGGTCCCCCTTTATAAACTGCCGTTTATCTTTGCTCCATGTCTGTCTTCTCTCTGTCCAAGGCAATCCTCGCCCCCCACACCCCTTGTCCCCGTCCCTTCTCTCTTGTTCTTTATTTCCTGTCTTTGTCTCCTGGTCCCTCTGAGTCAAACCTCCTTTGTGCTGGGAACATGGCCTTGGGGGTCCTGAGTGGATACTTTCCCTTTCTGTTATTCTACCGCAGTCCACTCTCCCCCGCAATGAGCACTACAGGAAGGAACCAGTCATATCTATCTGCCTTTGCTCAGCGATGACCCTCAACGTCATGCACAGGGCTTGGAGTATGGGAGGTGCCCAGTAAATATTTGTAAGATACAACTCAGGAGACTATGGCAAAAGGTTAATGGTTTCCAGGTCAGCCTGGGCAAGAAACCAAGATCAGTGCCTATCGTAAGTCAAACCAAACCAAACAACCAAACATTGGGGGGGGGGCTGTATGTCACAGTTGGAGGGGCGGTCCCTGTTCCTATGGACACTCCTGTTGTCCTATCTCATGTCTCCCCCCACCCCCACCCCACTCCCCAGCTCAGGCTGGATTCTCCTTACAGCCACTCTGCACTCTAGAGCCTCCTGCCCTAGGAAGGGGGCCTGAGAAAGTGACCCAGGAGGTCCCTGGGTTGAATGTTGCTGCCCTTGCTGTCAGCTAACCAAAAAGGCCAAAGGAATCTGTATAGCTCCTGGAAATATTTCTCTCTCTCCCTGTCTCTCCTCTCTCTCAGCCTTGCTCACCGTTTCCCTGGAAAGGGTTAAATCATTTACAGAAAGCAGAAGGCTCCCTCCACACTTGAGAGCTCCAGAGATGCTCTGTAAAAGGTCAGATGTTTCCAGGATCTCAACAGACAGTCTGTGTCTGTTTAAATAGAAAGACAACAAGTTCCTGGCACCCAGCCAGCCCTCATAGGCAGCTCTTGCCTGGTTCTGCAGACACCAGGCCAGATGCCAGGACAAAGCGACCCACCACCCTCCTCCCGACAGCCAGGGGCAGATTGCAGTTTTTAAGTCTCAGCCCAGAGTCCTGAAGCCCAGGCAAGACTGGAACCTCACAAACAGAGCACACACAGCTCTCTGAGCCTGGGAATCCTCGAGGTGCCAACTTCTTGTAGACCCTGAACATTTTCAGTTAGAAGGGACTGTACTCTGAGGTTGTCATTTTAAAGATGAGGCACTGAATGGGGTAACTTTGCAGCCTGCAGAAAAATCTGAACCCAGAGTATAAAAGCCCAGCTCCAAATCCAGCCTAGAGCAAAGGACTGTGGAGTTTGGGTGCAATGGGCCGTTTCTACTGGTCTGTGTGATCGAATTCAGGGGACAGCTTGTAGGAATGGCTCTCCCCATCCTCAGGGTTTGTGCCAGGATAGAACTCAGGTCCTGTGGTCAGCACCTTTATCCACTGAGTCCTCTTGCCCAACTCAACCAAAATATTCAGCTTTAAAGGAGTAAACAAACTATTATTTATCTGTCTACAGGTAAACATGAAAGCATGCAAACATGCTGAAAGCATTAAATAGAAATATAAAAAGCATTTGTGAAAGCAAATGTAAAAAGCAGTATGTAAAAGCATTTGTGTTTTCTGATTCATTGTTTTCAAAAGAATGTAACTATGGAGCGGTAGGCTCTGAGGGGGTGGAGCTCGAAATAGAACACCTGTGTCCCCGGGTTTGATTCTCCTCCCCATCTCCCCACACCTGCAAAAGGAGAAAAACAAAACAAAACAAAAAACCCTAAACACCTCACCTGTGGTCTCAGCATCCCAGGGGTAAAGTCAGGGTCGGGAGCAGTCCCGGGACATCTTCAGCTAGAGAGACCCTGCACAAAGAAAGCAGACAAGCTGAAGTCTTTTTGTTTTGTCTTTTTGAGACAGGATATCTCCGTGTGGACCAGGCTGGCCTCAAACTCACAGAGATCCTCCTACCTCTGCCTCTGAGATTACTGGAGTATGCTACCACCACCCGGCTTGAAAGTCTTAAAAGACAGGAACCAGTATATGACTGGTTTCTCGTTCTGGGGGCTGGAAAGATAGATTCTATCCTATGTGTCTTCCACAGTTTCCGATTTTTCTTCTTTGTAGTGCACGTAAAGAGCAATAACAACAAACAGAGATTGCTTCGCTCGTCTTTTGTCTTCAGTTACTTTCCTTTCCTTTTTGTTTTGAGACAGAGTATGTGGTCCTGGCTGGCTTGGAGCCCACTCTGTAAACCAGACTGGCTGAGAACTCACAGAGATCCCACCACCTCTGCCCGCTGAGTGCTGGGGCTAAGATATTTTCTTTTTTAAAAAATATTTTATTATTTTATGTGAATTGGTGTTTTCCTGCATGTATAACTGTGTAAGAATGTCAGATCTTGGAATTACAGACACTTGTGAGCCACCATGTGGGTGCTGGGAATTGAACTCAGGACCTCTGGAAGAGCAGCCAGTGCTCTTAACCTCTGAACCATCTTTCCAGCCCCCATGTTTTAATTTTAAATTACTTAAAACTTAAGTAATTTAAGATTACTGTGCTTAAGCAATCTATAAAACAAAAATGCCTCTAATATATAAGCACCACTTGCCCAAGGGCAGATAACTTCTTGGAATGCTGAGGACTGTTGTCCATGTCAGATAACAAGACAAGTGTTTTCACTTCCCTAAACAAGTGTGGTTGCCCCAACAGAACAGAAGAGAAAGTGCTTGATCACACACCGGCAGGAGGTACATAGGCAGAAAGTATGTCAGGGTATATGCTTGCTCCTGATTGAGCAAAGGTAAGACGTACAAACATTATGAGTTTGCCTTTACAAGCACCTGACTAATGTAATTCCCTGCCATTCTGTGAGGTATAGACCTGGCCGTGTCCATCATCCTGGTCAATATTTAATAAAGCTTGTTTCAAACCAGCCTGGTCTACAGAGTGACTTCCAGGACAACCATACACATATACATACATACATACATACATACATACATACATGTCCCTGTCTCAAACCACAAAATTGGCTCAGTTTCCACCATGTCATAAATGTGAGCTGTCTCTGCTCACGCATACAAGTTGCATCACGTGACTTCACAGAGCTTTGTTCTGAACAACACAAGCATGTGGCACTGTGCAAGCCATTTCACAAACTCTTGAGACACGTGGGCTCAGAGTCAGGATCGTTGTGTGTTGTGATCTGTGGTTTTTTTTAACAGTATATGATGCAAAGTTTTATGCTGTTATAGAAAAATAATGTTTTATTACAAAAACCGAATACATATATACTTAATATATATATGTGTCTGTGTGTGTGAATATTCTACCTGTACCTGTGTGTGCATCGTGTGTGTGCCTGGGAGGTAGGAAGAGGGCACTAATCCCCTAGAACTGGAATTTCAGCTGGTTGTGAGCCGCTGTATGGGTTTCAAGTACCCAACCTGCCTCCAGTGCTTTTAACCACTGAGCCATCCCTTCAGCTCCATACCAAGTGTTTTGATCACATCTAAACACAACTTCCCCGCCCTTAGCTCCTCTTAGAGCCCTTTCATTTTGTCCTCCTCCCAACTTTGTCTTCTTAAATGTTTTTCTTTTACAATTCACTGAATTCAGTTAGTGCCTCCTGTATGCACATGGGTGTAGGAGCTTTCTCTGGAGCCAGCATATGTTGTATATGTTATATAACATATGCTATAGATCTAAATAATTGGGAGATAGTAATTAAATTTCTCAAGTGAAAGAGTCATGAGTGGCAAAAATAAAGAAACATTTCTTTAGTTTGGCATGGTGATGCAAACATTTAATCCCAGTGCTAAGGAGGCAGAGGCAGGAGGATCTCTGTGAGTTTGAGGCCAGCCTGGTCTACAGAGTGAGTTCCAGGACAGCTAGGGATGTTACAGAGAGAAACCTTGTCTCAAAAAAAAGAGAGAGAAACTTATTTAAACAAAACCACTCTTTATCACACTTGATTTCCGGGTTAGATATTACTGTTATGTCCATCCCCATGTGCTGTGGGAAAATGCTCTTGTACACTGTAAAGATTTGTCACTCCTATTGGTTTAGTAAAACACTAATTGGAGTGTAGCCAGGCAAGAAGTATAGGTGGGACAGCCAGACTAAAGAATTCTGGGAAGAGGGGTTGGAGAGATGGCTCAGTGGTTAAGAGCAACCTCTGTTCTTCCAGAGGACCCGGGTTCAATTCCCAACACTCACATGGCAGCTCACAACTGTCTGTAGTTCCAGGCAAACACCAAGGCAAATAATTAAATAAATAAAAAAGTAAAAAAAAAAAAAAAAGAATTCTGGGAAGAAAAAAGGCAGATACAGTCGCTAGCTAGATTCAGAGGAAGCAGGATGAGAATGCCTTACAAAGAAAAGGTACCAAGCCATGTGGCTAAAGATAGATAAGAATTATGAGTTAATTTAAGTGTAAGAGATAGTTAGTAATAAGCTTGAGCTACTGGCCCAGCATTTACTATAATATTAAGTATACACAAAAAGCATGTGCAGGATACCCTTTACCCAAGTGTTCTCTTTCTCAAACTCCTACAGAATTCTCTACACACTGGGATTTATCCTATGTATGCATGTCCATAATAATGTTTAATTTATTAATTAGAGTCAATAAAGAAACTAATGACTAATGACAAACTTGATCAATTACAGCTATAGGTCATAATAAAGTCCCAGGCAGGTAAAGAGACAGAGGGGCAAGAAAGAAGTCAGGGGACAGAGAAGAAAAGGGCCGAGCACGCGCTCGCAGCCACTTTTAAGAGAACGGGCATGCACGGGTATGCGACATGGGTCCAGGGAGGTGCTTTACAGCATGCATCTTGGGTCCAGACAGCTGCTTCCGGGTCCAGCCATGACCTAGGGAGGTGCTTCTGTACTCAGTGCTGCAGGGTTTATGTAACCACGCCCAGGGGCGTGCCTCCGTGCAAGGTGCATCTCACCTGAGCTCAGCTAGGGAATGCCAGGAATCCTTACACTGGCCCCAACTGAGAGATTTACAAGTTGTTAGTACAGCACAGCCTAACTGGACTGATGCAAGTGGTGCTGGGGAAGTTTTGTATTTTTATTTATTTATTTTTAATTTATTTATTATGCATAGTGTTATGACTGCAGGCCAGAAGAGGGCACCAGATCGCATTGTAGATGGTTGTGAGCCACCATGTGGTTGCTGGGAATTGAACTTGGGACCTCTAGAAGAGCAGACAGTGCTCTTAACCTCTCGGCCATCGCTCCAGCCCAGAAGTTTTGCACTTTATACTAAACTGTTGTGTATTTATCATAGGAATTTATTTACCTGTTTATGTATTTTGTCTGTGTACCCCATGTGTGCAGTGACCATGGAGGTCAGAAGAAAGCTTGGATCAGCTTGGGCTGCAGTGCATGCTGGGAGTTGAGCCCTGGTTCTCTGGAAGAGCAGCTAGTGAGTGCCTTCACTCTTGAATCATCACCCCAACCCCTTATCTTTTGACAATGAGAAAAATGTCTGCTTATAATTTTTCAGAATAACAGTAACAAAGGTCCAGCATGGTGGTTCACCTCTGTTATCTCATTCTGCAGGAATGTTGAGGCAGGCAGATCCCTATGAGTTTGAAGTCCAGTCTATGCTACATAGTGTATTCTAGGCTACTTAGGACCATAAACCACTCTGTCTAATAGGTTAATTAGTGAATAATTAACAAAATAAGTAATACAGGGTTTCTTGTATCCCAGACTGGCCTAGTGTTCCCTAGATAGCTTAAGATGACCAGGAACTGTTCTGATTCTCCAGCCTCCCCACCTTTTTTATGATTTATTTTTTTATTATTATGTATACAGTATACAGAAGACGGTACCAGATGTCATCCTAGATGGTTGTGAGCCACCATATGGATGCTGGGAATTGAACTCAGGACCTCTGGAAGAGCAGTCAGTGCTCCCAACCTCTGAGCCATCTCTCCAGCCTGCCTCCCCACCTTTTAAGTATTATTTGGTTCTAGGGCTTGAACCCAGGGCCTTATGCATGGCAGGCAAACAGTCTACCAACTGAGCTACAGCCCCAGCCCCGTCTTGCTCTTGAAAAAGATGCTTTTCTGTCACTTTACCTATGTTATACATAAATTCTTTTTGTTTTCACCCAGTGCTGAGGATCAAAACCGTAGTTTTTCTAGGCAAATGTCTACCACTGAGCTAAACTCCAGCCCCTTCCTGCTTGTAATGGCTGTGCAACATTCTATTCTTTAAACATAGTACAATGGGTTTTCTTTGCTGTTTAGTTTCATTTGGAGATGGGGTCTAACCTGGAATTCTCTTTGTAGAAAAGGCCGGGCTCGAACTTACAGCAGTTTTCCTGTTTCTGCCTCCCAAATGCTGGGATTAAAGGCATGTGTCTCCAGCTATGACAATGTTGTGTAATGGACCACAGTTGAGAGGAGAGACACATAGTTGCTTCTTCTTATTCAGAAAACATGCTCTAAGCTATGGATACTATTGCAGCACTCCCAGGAAAGGAAGGTCAGGTATTTCTTTTCCTTTTGTGGTTCATAACTGACATTTCCTGTCCAACGTCACCACTTAGGAGGTCAGTTGAAGTCTTCTGTAGATGGAAGGATAAGCCAACCATGCCAACCCTTCCCAGGATGCACGGGTGAGGTAGCCTGTGGGTGGGTCTTCTGTGCTTTCTTGCAGGCTGGAGACACAGCAGCTGGGAGAGGTGAAATGGGAGGTACAGGCTGACACACCCTCCAGGTGACTGGCCCTGACTCAAAAATCCCGGAGATAAGTTAACGGCCTGGAAACTCCAAAGCTCTGAATGGCTTCTGACTCATCACAATTACCTACAATAAGTCACTTCACTTCTCAGTTTGTTTTTTTCCAGTCACCACACATTTCTTGGGATGGGCTTGGGACTTTACTCAGTCAGATCTTATATATTTATTGTGTGTGTGTCTGTCTGTCTGTCTGTCTGTCTGTGTGTCTCTGTGAGGCTCTGTGTGTGTGTTTATGTGTCTGGTGTGTGTCTATGTGTCTGTGTGTGTCTTTGTGTGTGTTTCTGTGTATGTGTGTGTTTGTGTGTATATGCTTGTATATGTCTGTGTGTGTGTGTCTCTGTTCGGTCTGTGTCTGTGTGTGGTGTGTGTCTGTGTGTCTCTGTGTGTGGATGGGAGGGGTCAGAGAACAACATTCATTAGTTCTCTCCCACTGCCTCGAAAGTCCTGGGGATCAAACTCAGCTTGCCAGTGCCTTTACTTATAGACCATTGCACCAGCCAAGCATTCAGATCATAAGAAAATTAAAAGCTGTTCAACAAGACCTTATTCATTAGGAGATGTCTACTTGCTCTTCATTACCTAACATTTGACTCTCCCACACAGCAGGTCCATCAATGGCTACTGATCCCACCTCCATCCTGCCACCAGGAACTTGACTGACATCAGTCATCAGTCGATCGGATCTGAGACTCTCCTGCAATTCCCTTTTTAAACTTCAATGGCTCTTTTTGGTTCCTTCTCAAAATGAAATCCCTTTATCATTTCCTGCTGATTATAAAATGAACAGCTTTCTCACTCTAAAATAAAATTTAGGCCTTGGAGTTGTGGTCCAGTGGTTGAACATTTGCCTAGCATGTATAAGGCTGGGCTCAAACTCCAACATTACAAAATTAAATGAGAAAGTAAAATAAAATCAATTTCAAGGGGGCTGGAGAGATGGCTCAGCGGTTAAGAGCACCATCTGCTCTTCCAGAGGACCCGGGTTCGATTCCCAGCACCCACATGGCAGCTAACAACTGTCTGTAGTTCCAGTTCCAGGCAAACACCAAGGCAAATAAAGAAATAAATAATAAATAAATAAAGTTTAAAAAAAATCAATTTCAAAAATTATCAAAAAGTATAAAGAAGAGACCCAGGGGCTGGGGAGACTGTTCAAGTTAGGAGAACACTTTCTGAACCTGAGGTCAGTTCCCAAGGTCCACATGGTAGCTCACAAACCACCAATAACTTCAGTTTCAGGGAATCTGGAGCCCTTTCCTGGACTCTATGGGCACCTACGACCAAGACATAAATTCACATCAACACAAACATATGTAAATAAAAATAATAAAAATCAATCTAAAGAAGAAGGAGAGGCAGAGGAGTGATAGACTTGGTGGTACATACCTATAATACCAGCACTTGGGAGGCTGAGACAAAGGATTTAAATAAAGTTCAGGCCCAGCCTATGCTATAAAGTGAGATGCTGTCTCCAATAAATAAATAAAAGAGAGTTAGGAATATTCAGCCTTCTGAGTCTCAGCACCCAGACTCTGGCAGGCTTGACTAGAGTTCCAGGGCAGCCTAGGCTATAGAATGAAATTATCTCAAAAAATAAGGATGAAAAGTCATCCACAAGATGCTAGAATTGACATTTTGGAGCGCATCTTTACAGATTCTCTACACGTCTCCACACTATGCACACATACTTACAAAGTTATTACTCCATGAGGTTTCTGGCTTCCTTTGGCGGAACTGCCCTATAGTTCACTGTGTGGGTTCCCCAGGAGCAGCCTGTCCCCTCCCTCACTGTTGCAAGACCTAGCAGAAGGCCATGGCAAGGACTTAATTAGCCTTTAACGAGCTTAATAAAGGTATCTAAAGATGGCGTTATGCTTTTAACAATTTAGCCATGAAGAGTTCCATCTCCCAAGCAGCTGGATGGATTCACATGCAGGTGAGCATGATGGGAAGAACACCCTACTTCGAGTCAGACTGGCTGCGTTTCTAGACTCGCTTCTGTTATTTTCCTGTGTGGGCAAGTCAACTCTGTCAACCTCGTGTACAACTAAGTAAATATCAAGACTAGGTGAGAAATTTTCAGTCATCTACTGATTAATATAGAAACTCACAACTGGTTAATGTGGAGAATAAGAGACTAGACTGTGGGTGTCCGACTCTTAATGGGACACCAAGTCAGACAGCTCAGGATCAATCCAGAAGAGGGACCAGGAAAACTGTAATAGCCAGGCTTGCTGGGTATTTGCATCGAAGCAGTGTTATTTGCTAGGTAACAATGTGTTGAACTCACCGTGGTCTTGACCACATGCTTAAGAGCTGTGCAGATCAAATTATCTGAAGGTCCAGTATGGAAGGGTGAAGGGCTCATGAAGCCCAAGCATTAGTTAAGGAACTAGATAAGCAGTTGATGCTGCTGGGGAGAGTTAGTTTTCTTTCTTTCTTTTTAATATTTTTATTATTTTATGTGCATTGGTGTTTTGCATGCATATCTCTGAGGGTGCCAGATCTTGAAGTTAGAGACAGCTATTAGCTGCTATGTGGATGCTGGGAACCGAACTCAGGTCCTCTGGAAGAACAGTCGGTGCTCTTAACCACTGAGCCATCTCTCCAACCCCCTGGGAGTTAGTTTTCTTCAGGGATGTGATTCTAAAGTGGTCACTCAGGTGCCAATAGATGGTCCCACACCCATGTACACACAGTAGCATTGAGAGGATTCAGTGGGTGGTGGTTCACTCCTTTAATCCCAGCACTCAGGAGGCAGAGAAGCAGATCTCTCAGAGTTTGAGGTCAGCCAGAGTTTAATGTACAGAGTTAGTCCCAGGACAACCAGGGCTACACAGAGAAACCCTGTCTTGGAAAAAAAAAATCCCAAACATCAACAATAACTACAAAATAAACCCATCAAAACCAAAACAAAACAAAGCACATGAAATTGGGAGAGAAAACTGGTGGTGGACCAGGGGAAGAGTCAAAGGAGAGGGAGGGAATGGGGAGAAAGGATTTTTTTGTTTGTTTTTTGAGACAGGGTTTGTTTCTCTGTATACTCCTGGTTGTCCTGGAACTCACTCTGTAGACCAAGCTGACCTCAAACTCACAGAGTTCAGCCTGCCTCTGCCTCCCAAGAGCTGGATTAAAGGTGTACTGTTTTTTGTTTGTTTGTTTTGTTTTGTTGGTTTTTCTTTTCTTTTCTTTTTTTTTTTTTTTTTTTTTTTTTTTTTTTTTTTTTTTTTTTTTTTTTTTTTTTTTTTTTTTTTTTTTTTTTTTTTTTTTTTTTTTTGCCTGCCTGTGTATGTCTGTTAAATTGTCAGATGCTGGGTATTGGAGTTATAGACAGTTGTGAGCCACACGTGGGTACTGGGAACTCAACCTGGATCCTCTGGAAGAGCAGCCCATGCTCTTAACCACTGAGCCATCTCTCCAACCCTATTAAAAAAAAAAAAAATTAAAGAACCAATGTGAAGGGGCTAGAGAGAAGGCTCAGAGGTTAAAGGCACTGACTGTTCTTTCAGAGGTCCTGAGTTCAATTCCCAGCAACCACATGGTGGCTCACAACCATTTATAATGAGACCTGGTGCCTTCTGCTATATACTGTATACATAATAAATAAACTTTTTTTTTTAAAGAACTGATGTGAAGCACTGATAGAGCACCCAGCACTGTGTACTAAATAATTAATGGGTAGTATGTGCTGTATGCTCAGGTCCACAGAGGACTAGTTATGATTCCATGGTAGAAAATAAAGAAGGACCTGGGATTGTCCAACTCAGGAAGAAGGCAAGTATTTTAGAGTTTCCCTGGAGTTACTCACAGGTAATGTACACACAGTTAACCTTCCATACCTACTGTTTCTTCATCCATACATTCAAACACAGACTTTAAAAATGACTAGAGCTGGGGTAGGTGGTACATGCCTTTAATCCCAACAAACTCTGTCTCCAGAAATAAACAAAGAGTGAAAAGTCACCCACTAGAGCATGCCCAAGATTGTAGGCAAGACAATCTCCAAGTCTGAGGCTAACTAGTCTATATGTAGTGCCAGGGATATATCCAGGCCAGCCAGGGATACACAGTGAGACTGTCTCAACAATAAAAATGATACACCAATTATGGGCCTATCAGTGCTGGACCTCTACACAATACAATATAACAACTATTTACATAATAATAAATATGCTGGGCAGAGAAGAAGTAGTAAATAAGCTATTTGCAGACAGCTGCTTCCAGGCTCCATTTGGGACTTAACACATCTTCCTTTCCAGTGTCATGTGGTAAAAAATGGCATGTTCTGTGGCCAATAAGATTCTTTCTGATGCAGAAATGGGTGTTTCCCATGTCTAGAGACCTGCTTGGGATATAGTGTGACATCCCCTGACACACATAGCATGCCTGATGGCCCATAACCACCTTTAATCAGCTCGATCAGTGGTAATACCTTTAATGGAGTCAGTGGGAACTTCCCAGGCCCAACCAAAGCTGACATCCTGGCCTGCAGTCAGGGGAAATCCCATCTGCTCTCCTAGTCTCTAGTTCAGTTACAGTAACATTACTTTTTTCTTGCTCTTTTTGAGACAGGATCTCCCTCTGTGGTCCATACTGGAATGAGTCTCACTGTGTGATCTAAAACCCATGACAATCCTCCTGCTTCAGACTTTCAAGTGCTGGATCTAAGGGTGTAAATTGTCACTTGTAACTCTCTGCCTTTTTTCATTTCTTTTCCCCTACTTTATCCTTTTCTAGCTGCTGAGTTTTCTCTCCAGTTTGCCTGGATTAAGAATCAAAATAAAGGGGCTGGAGAGATGGCTCAGCGGTTAAGAGCGCCGTCTGCTCTTCCAGAGGACCCGGGTTCGATTCCCAGCACCCACATGGCAGCTCACAACTGTCTGTAGTTCCAGTTCCAGGCAAACACCAAGGCAAATAAATAAATAAAGTTTAAAAAAAAAAAAAACCTTTGGATTTGAGACTGTCTCTTTAGGAGGTCTCTGCTGGTCTTGAACTTCTGCTTTGGCCTTCTGAAGTCTGATCTCACAGGTGGCACCACCCCATCAGTACTTACATGGAATCTGGTATTATATAAGTCATCTAGAGGTAGTTTCCAGTGTGTGAGAGGATGAGTCCAGGTGCTGTGCAAATATTTCATTATTTTATGTAAGGATCTTGAGTGTTTGCAGATTTTGGTGTCCATGGAAATCTTGGAGGCAGTCTCTCCTCAGACACTTAAGGCTGTCTTTTTTTTCTTTGATAAATTTAAAGAGTAATTGTTTTAGCTCAGAAAATTTAGGCCAGATTATTTGCCTCTACTTATTATTCATTTAGGTTTTTCAAAATAGGGCTTCTCTATGTAGCCCTGGCTGTCCTGGAACTTGCTTTGTAGACCAGGCTGGCCTCGAATTCACAGAGATCTGCCTGCCTCTGCCTCCTGAGTGTGAGTACTGGGATTAATGGAATATGCCACCACCAACCAGCCACCTTCTTAAAGTAATTCTAAATATATTAGTGTTCTATAGCTTGACTTAATGGAAAATGGCTTTTATGTGTGGGCTGTCCCTCTCCAGTTATTGGTAGGTCTGGCTTGCTGTCCTGGGAACGGCCTCCTAACTCCTGACCCTTGGTGATCTGAGGCCTTTGGTCTTGAGCAAGCTCTATAAGCCTCTGAACGCCTCCATTTTCTTGTGTGTGAAATGGGGTTTATAATCCTGCCCTACCTGTCTAACAGAACTACTGCAAGGTACTGACGAGGCACCATGTGTGAAAGTGATTTGGAAATCTACCCAGCTTCACACCCACAAAGCTGCCACAGCTCCAGACCGCTGCCCAAAGCAGAGGATATGAAAGGTCAGAGGGAAACTGGATTTCAGTTAGAGACCACACAGACCTGCAAGAACTGGGACATCTCTGCTACCTGGCACTGCTGGGGCACCACGGATAATAAAGAAAAGAGATTTAGCCATTCTCCTTGAGGAGCTGAAGTTGGGTGGGGGTGGGGGAATGAGGGGAAGTGGGGGGTGGGGGTGGGAGTGGCAACCTGGAAGACTACCTGGGCTATTGTTCTCAACTCAGTTGTACAGCAGTTGTTCAGCATGAGCAAAGCCCTGGGCACCTTCTCCAAGGGCAACAGAGAGTGAGAAGCAGCAGCAGCTGGGTGGTTTTGCTGGCTCAGGCCTGTAACCCCAACAGGCTGGAACCCAAGAACTGCTATGGGTTCAAGGCCAGTCTACGCTACACTGGGAAATGTGGGCTGCTCTTGCTCTTTTTGCCCCCCAACCCCAGCTCCCAAACAAGTCATACAGAGGCTTATTATTATGAAAGCCAGACCTTAGCTTGGCTTGTTTCTTGCCAGCTTTTCAATTATTCCGTCCACCATTTGCCTCTGGGTTTTTCCTTTTCTTCTATTTCTGCTTACCAGCCCTGTCTATCCATTTTTCTGCCTCACTATTGCCTGCTCCATTCTTTATTAGACCAGTCAGGTACCTTGGACAGGCACAGTAACACAGCTTGACAGAGTTAAAAAAAAAAATGCAACATAAATAAAAGGTAAAATGGGGCTGGAGAGATGGCTCAGCGGTTAAGAGCACCGTCTGCTCTTCCAGAGGACCCGGGTTCGATTCCCAGCACCCACATGGCAGCTAACAACTGTCTGTAGTTCCAGTTCCAGGCAAACACCAAGACAAATAAATAAATAAAATAAAGCTAAAAAAAATATAAAAAAATAAAAGGTAAAGTAATATTCTACAACAGGACAAGGCAGCAAGATCCTGTTCTCTTGAAAAAACAAAACAACCCCTCCCCCAAAAAAGAGTAGCAGCAATCACACCAAAATCTAGGAAAGGAAGAAGAATTGGGACCTTGGGAAAAGATGTCCTCTGAATTCTAGGTGCCGCAGAGCATTAGGGAAAAGAAGGGGAGTGAGGGTCATCTAAGGAGGTGTTTTGTTGGTTTTTTCTGTTTGTTTGTTTTCAATAATGCCTTTTAAAGTTTTTGTTTATTTTTTGTTTTTCGAGAAAGAGTTTCTCTGTGTAGCCCTGGCTGTCCTGGAACTAGCTCTGTAGACCAGGCTGGCCTCAAACTCACAGAGATTCACCTGACTCCTGAGAAATACTTAATTTAAAAAAAAAAAAAAAAAAAAAAAAAAAAAAACATGTATTGGTGTTTGGCCTTCATGTATGTCTAAGTAAGAGTATTTGTCTCCTGGAACTGGAGTTACAGACAGCTGTGAGCTGCCATGAGCTGCCATGTGGGTGCTGGGAATTGAACTTGGGTCCTCTCAAAGAGCAGCCAGTGCTCTTAACCGCTGAGCCTTCTCTCCAGCCCCCTATGAAGGTTTATTAAGAGCTTACATCTGGCCAGGCTGTGGTGCTGCACACTTTTAATCTCAGCAGTCATGACGCTGAACCAGGAGGATCTGAGTTCCAGGGCAGCCTGGTCTCTAGAGTATGTACCAGGACAGAGAGAAACTGTGTGTCAAAAAAACAACCAAAAATAAATAAAAATAAAAGAGGTAATACCTGAGCGCACACCTGAGCATTTGTGCGAGGACAGTCACAGGAAGACCTGGGGCACAAAGTGTTCCCACGGAAGGGGACTGTGAGCAAAAAGTCCCAGGGCAACAAACCGGAGCTTGGTGCAGGGTGATGGCTGGGAGCCCACGGGGCGGGGTCAGGCCCGGGTTTGTGGCAGGCTTGAAGGACCTTCCAAACTAGTTTGTGCTCCACAGAGATCACCCTCCACTGGAACTCAAGTTCTCTTTCCCGGAGGAGGCCTTGTTCAGGACACGAGGGAATTTGCAAGCCTGGCACAGGCATTAACCATGAACACCCTTCACGCCTCACCCCGCCAAGCCGCCACCTCCCACCAAAAAACAACTACACAGTAAGAAAATTAAGCCACAGAGAGCCTGGCTGGCTTGCCCTAGGGCACCCCGCTGCTCCATTCTCCAGCTGGCATTCAAGCAGCCTTTCTGATCCCAGCCTCAATGCCTTAGTCTCAAAAGCCAATCCCCAGAGGATTTACCAGGCCCCTGAGCAGGAAGGAGAACCTGCAAGGGTCCCTTCCAGTGCCCCAGAACTTCCTGCTTCGGTCAATGACACTGATCCCAGTACTGGGCTCCAGAAAGGAAGTGCGTCCTGCGTTACCAAGCTCATTGCTCAGCCCTCTGTTGGCAGAGGCAGGGGCATGAAAGACGGGTAAGTTTCCTGAACTTGGGCAGCCAAGAGCAACCCGATCGAGCAGGAAACTGGCCCCCAGCCAGCCAGGCATCAGCCACCTGAGCACCTGTGGAGTCTTTGTTTCTTGATTCCACTGCTAACTTTCCCAGGCACCTGCACTGAGTCTTTGGAGCACCTGGGCCAGCAAGGGGCTCCCACGGGATCTGGTTCTCTTATAACAAGGAGTGGTCAACTCATGACCCTGTGGGAGGTCACACGATATAATTTCAACAATACCAACCATAGCGGTCCACTGATGGGATCAAACTGGTCATTTTCCTAAGCCTCAAAACAAACCTGCTCCATAATCACCCCCCATTTTACAGATTAGGAAATGGAGCTATAAACAGGTTAGATGACCAATTCAAGGTCACGAAGTACAAGGACATGGAAATACAGTATAGTCCTGTGACCCTGGGCAAAGCGCTTAGAGTTCATCAGATTCTCAGGGCTAGACATGGCTCGGCTGGCAGAGTGAGGAAGCAGCATGTCAGGTGGCCTCAGATTTCATCTCTAGCACCCTCCAAACCAAGTGTGTTGTCACTCATGCCTGTATTCAGTGTCAGATCAGGAGGTATGAAGAACAGTAGTTTTGGACTGGAGAGATGGCTCAGCGGTTAAGAGCACTGACTGTCCTTCAGGAGGACCTGAGTTCAATTCCCAGCATCCACATGGCAGCTAACAACTGTCTGTAGGTCAGGATTTGACACCCTTACACAGTTGTACCACCACAGGCAAAAACACCATTAAAAAAGTAAACTTTTTTTTTCTTTAAATAAAGAAGAACAGCAGTTCCAAGGTCATTAACTACTTAGTTAAGTCAAGACCAACCTGGGTTACTTACAATCTAGTCAAAAACAAATAGTGGGTGGAAAGATGGCTCAGTGGTTAAGAGCACTGGCTTTTCTTCCACAGAATCTGGGTTTGATTCCCAGCTGAGCACATGGGGGCCCGAAACCTTTTGTAACTCCAGGCATGGGGCCTCTAGACTGTCTTCTGGCCTCTAAGAGCACCGGACACACACGTGGCACAAATACCATGCAGACAAAACACTCATCCACATAAAATAAATAAACAATTAAAAAACAAATAATAACAAAAGGCTTCAACTGATTCTGACCTCAGAAAATTACTATGTAGATCATATGAACAGGTTGGGTAGCTCAATGCCTGAGCCTCTGCCCAACATGTAAGGCCCTGGTCTCCACCTCTCAGTGCCAAAAGAAACCTGCTCACTAATTGGTTTGATATCAGAAAAGTCTTAGCACACACCTATCTTATTGGTTTCCTTTCCACTTCCTGTAGGAGCACTGTGACTCTGTGCAACCACATGATGACTCATAACAATCCATAATGAGAACTGGTGTTCTCTTTGGCTTGCATGCATGCCTAAGGCAGAATATTGTATATAAAATAAATAAATCTTTAAAAAAGATAAGCCAGTGTTATACTACTGGACATGAAGGGTTTCTCAGAAGAGAAAGCAGAATTGGCAGCTCAAGTCATCTCTTGGCTGCTATGATTCTCTCTAGCTTCATATCTGGGGACAAGACACACAACTCTGTGGCAGCAGTGCAAGGTGACAGGTGACTTGTTAGTTCATGGAGACTCTGTGAAAGATTCACCAAAAATGCCTGGCCCTAAAAAGAAAAAGAAAGGAAGGAAAACATTTTTTTTTTTCTGTAAAATTTGCCCAAATTTATCACTATTACTACTTAGGGGACCGTGGGCATGTCTGGTAATGGGGAATGATGATGTCATTCAGTTTGTAGAGTGCTTGGCATAGTATACACAATGTCCTGTATTCAATCCCAGCACCACATACATTGGGTGTGGTGGCACATTCCTGAAATCCCAACACTTAGAAGGTAGAGGCAAAAGAATTAGAAGTTCAAGATCAGGGCTGGAGAGATGGCTCAGTGGTTGGGAGCCCTGACTACTCTTCTAGAGGACCCGGGTTCAATTCCCAGCACCCACATGGCAGCTCACAACTGTCTGTAGTTCCAGTTCCCAGTTCCAGGCAAACAGCAAGGCAAGTAAATTAAAAAAAAAAAAAAAATTCAAGATTATCCTTGACTATATAGTGAGTGTGGGACCAGCCTAAGGTACATGAAACCCTGTCTCCTTCCCATCCCCAGAAAAAAAAAAAAAAACACAAACAGCATCTCTGACAAAGCCAGAGATGTCAGAGTACGGTCTCAACTCTTCTCCAAAGGTCCATCTGTACCCTCGACACAGTTTGGAGGTTATCCACCTCTTTCTCTGGTTATCCAAGTGAGGGCTGCCAATCATCTGGCATCACTGCCTTTGGTCACAGTGCCTGGTTCACAAGAAAAATGAGTGACCTACATGAGCCAGAGTTTCTGCAGAGATTTTAAACTTGGAACAGGATGAGGATTTCTTACGGGGTTGCTGAGCTGGAAGAATTCAAATCCAGTTATCCTCTGGGGGCAAGAAAGGCTGTTTTGCCCAAAGCATCAGAGAAATAGACTCATCTCTTTCACTCGGAGTGTCCCCCATCTTTCTGAGCTCCTTACTTCCTCCTCCTGCCTGTCCATTTTGTTGCTGAACGAGGCAATTCAATTCCTTGCTGTTGCTGAAAGCTTGAGAACCCTGTCTAACCACCACAACACTCAAAAGGTAAAAAACAGCACAGTTTAATAGGAGAGATGTTGTCACGGGCAGGACTGGATGGTTTTACCAAGCGAAAGGTTTGGATAGTCTCCGCTGTGAACTCAAAGGCAGTCACCTGGTTCTTCCAGTCAGATATCTACCAAGGTCCCGCTTAGACCAGCTATGGCATTAGTCACATGACCATAAAAACGTCCCCCTTTTTGCTTTTTAGGACTGGTGGGGATTGAGGAAAGCACTGAAGGCTGGTCAACTCTGGCTAGGCAGAGAGAGGGCAGGAGGAACTTTCCACCAAGGAAAAGTCTAAACAAAGATAAGGAGGCAGAACCTTAATCCCAGCATTTGGGAGGCAGAGGCAGGAGGATCATACATTCAAGGCCCAAATAGTAAAATCAGGACCAGAGATGTTTGGTGGTAGAGTGACTGCTAGAATGTGTGAGAGGCTGGTGGTTGTTATTTTGATCCTTGCCCTGGGGGCAGGAGGGGGACATAGATGGGGGACAGTAGTGTCTCAGACAAGCTACATCTCCCAGCTCCACAGTGCTTGGCTGCAGCACACAGTCAATAAATATTTCTTTTGCGTAAAAAGAAGGAAGGAAGGAAGAAAAGTGTGTCACTTGGTTAAAACCTGGTCATTGAATGGGCAGAAGAGCTACTCTTAAAGAGGGTAAAGCCCAGGGCACCAGACTGTTGCCAGACCACAGATATTCTTGCTAAAAAAAAAAAAAAAAAAAAGCACGCTTTGCCCAAATCCCACATCACAGCCCCAACTCGGGCAGGGCTGAGAGCTGCAGCTGACCCCACCCTGTGTAGCCCCATCTCTGTTGTGGCTGTCACACCCACACTCTCCTGGTCCTCACCAGCTGGCTCCACCCATCACTTTAACCCGCAATGGGAGCCTTCACCAGGTCATGCCCCAGACACCGCCCGCCCTGCTGGCTTTTGGGCAAAGCCGCCAGCGCAGCACTCCTGATCTGTAATTTAAACATGACCTCCACCCTGCAGCCTCTTCACCCCTGAGACACATTCGCTGCTGGAGTTTCTGGGAAGTGATTTGGTACTCCTGGCCCTTTGCAAGACAGAAAGCTGGACATAGCCACAGACCCCATAGTTGGTTCTTAGCACAGGACTAGGGAGGACATGCCCCCGCTGTGGTCAAGAGTTCTCTGGCACCTTCGCCTTCATAAAGACAGATTTTGTACCTTTGTTCTTTGTTTAGAAAATAAGTAGGCCTGGTGGTGGTATAAACAGGCATATCTCTGTGAGTTCGAGGCCAGCTTGATTTATAAAATGAGTTCCAGGGCAGCTATTGTTGTTACACAGAGAACGTTTTCTCAAAAAACTAAGAAAACAAATAAATAAATGGCCAGCAAGATGATTCAGTAAGTATAGGGGCTTGTCGCCAAGCCAGACGGATGATCTAACTTTGACCCCTGGGACTCACACAGTGAAAGAAGAGAACCTATTCCTGGAACTTATTCTTTGACCCCCACACACAGGAGGTCCCCCCCTCAGTAAATGAATGTAAACAAAATAACAAAATCGTAAACCATTAAAACCATATAGGGTTAGAGCTCAAGTGTAGAGTACATGGAGCTCTGGGTTCTATTCCCAACATTGCATTAAAAGAAGGAGAACAAGGCAGTCAGTGGTGGCACACACCTTTAATACCCATCATTCAGGAGGCAGGCAGATCTCTGCGAGCTTGAGGTCAGTCTGCTCTCCAGTTCCTGACAGCCAGGGCTGTCTATGTGAGTCTTGAAAACAAAACAAAATATAATAAAAACAAAACCCAAAACAAAAAACCAGAAAAATAAAAACCCTTTCTGGTCTCTCAAGGAATTTCTTTTCTTTCTTTCTTTTTTTTTTTTTTAAAGATTTATTTATTATGTATACAGCATACAGAAGAGGGTACCAAGGGTCATCATAGATGGTTGTGATCCACCATGTGGTTGCTGGGAATTGAACTCAGGACCTCTGGAAGAACAGTTAGTGCTCTTAACCACTGAGCCATCTCTCCAGCTCAGAATTTCTTTCTTTTTTTTTTTTTTTTAAGATTTATTTATTTATTACATATACAGTATACAGAAGAGGGCACCAGATGTTATTCTAGATGATTGTGAGTGACTATGTGGTTGCTGAACTCAGGACCTCTGAAAGAACAGTTAGTGCTCTTAACCTCTGAGCCATCTCTCTAGCCCCCAAGAAATTTCAAAGTAAAGACCTGGAAGGTCTTCCAAAGCCAAATTTCCCCATTCCTTCCCCCTCCCCTTTCTCCCTCACCCCTACTTTGTTTTTTCTGAGAGAGGAATCTATATATCCCTGACACTATCCTAACCTCCTATATAAGCCAAACAGGCCTCAGACCTACAGAGATGCATCAGCCTCTGCCTCTCGGTGAATGGGATTAAAAGAGTATGCCATCATGTCCTCTCGGTATTTGTGAGATGGGTGCTGAGAATTGAATTCAGATCCTCTGGAAAAGCAGTATATGCTCCTAACTACTGAGCCATCTCTCTAGGCCCTAATTCTTTAGTTACTTACCAGCTAATTAGAAAAATGTGATATCTGAAAGCCTTTGGGCTGCCAGCCCTATAGGACAATGTTTCACAAAGTTATAGCCTTCTACCCTTTATGATTTCAACAGCCTAAGCAGCCCAAACAGAGGGTTCAGTGGGAAGGCTTAATAGGTCAGGGTTAAATCTGCCACCAAGTCTGATGACCTAAATTCAATCCCCAGGACCCACATTGTGGAAGAGTGCTCTGACTATTAAGGATGTTCACTGACCTCCACTGTGGCATACACATCACACACACACACACACACACACACACACACACACACACACACTAAAATGTAATTAAAAGGACAAAGTTTCCTCTGTTTCCAAACGAAAGGCAAAGAGTTTCTTGAACACATTCCTCAGCTTTGAAAGCCCAGCTTTACACATATATAGCTTTTGTTTGCAGTGGGGGTAGACCAGTGTCAGTGATGTTAATTTATTTACAAGCATTTTTGTCTGTGTTAGGTAATGGGTAATGCCTGCATTTGTGCTGGTGTTTTTTTTTTGGGGGGGGGGATTCCAAAACCCGGGAGACAGACCCTGATCTTTTTTTAAAGACAAGGTTTTTCTCTATAGCCTTGGCTGTCCTGGAACTCCATCTGTAGACCAGGCTGGCCTTGAATTCATGAAGATCTGCCTGCCTCTGCCTCCTGAGGGCTGGGATCGATGCCATGCACCACCACTAGCGAGCTTTAGACCCTGATCATTTTTGTGTTGGTTGGAGAGATCCAGGGAAGGATCTCAGAGCTGAAAGCACATGGAATGTGATCTTGAAATTTAAAGTAAAACCCCACCTTTGCTTAAAGAGCACAGGGAAAGTGTTCTTTTAATCTTATTAGATCCAGAAATACAACAAACAGGAATGACACACCTGCATATCATTACAACACCATAGTGTTGTCACCAAACTTGTGCCCATTCAGAGCAGTCATCTGAGTGAAAGCAAAGGCAGGAAACACTGTGGGGGAGGAATCTGGAGGAAGGTCAAGCCCAGAGACTGGGACCTTCTGGGGACTCAGTAGATGTCAAGGTGAACATCTACACACCTCTGAAAATACAACCATCATGCCCCACAGCACTGCCTATATCCCCAGCACTTGGGAGACAGGCAAGATAATCCCAAGATTAAACTATATAGCAAGAGTCTGTTTCAGAAAATAAAAGCAGACAGGAGATGATTTCCAATTTCAGCACTCAGGAGGAAAAAGCAGGCGGACCTCTATGAGTTTGAGGCCAGCCTGGTCTACAGAGTAAGTTCCAGGATAGCCAAGGCTCTTATACAGAGAGAAACTCTGTCTCAAAAGACAAAACAAAAAACTATAAAGTAAATAAAAAGCAAACAACCCGACATCCTCCCTACCTTCTACCTTTTTGTTGGTTTGTTTATTTGACAGTTTCTTTATGTAGCCCAGGCTAGCCTTGAACTCCTGACCCTCTTTTTTCACCCTTTCTCGGTCACTCCCTGAGTTCAGGTATTACAAACGTGTGCCACCAGACCAAGTTTACCTTCGTGCTTTTTTGCTCCTGACATACAGTTGCCACTCAGGATCAAATGTGAACCATACCAGTTTTACCGGGCTCGAATATTTCACCTATTTCTGCCCCCAGGGACCTAAGGCTGTACCACAGCATCTGAGAACCCCTCAAGGGACACCATAGCAGAGCCCATAGCTTATGTCCTCATCTCCCTTTTCTCCTTGCTTGGAGGGAGGAGATCTGGTCCTCTGGATCACCCAAAACCTGGAGGCTCTGCCACAGAAACAGGGATGGGTGTAGTGGTGGAGGGATGGGGGATCCCTGGGCAGGGTCTGTATGGCTTCGAATGTGCAAGAAACTCTACGCAGCTGTCCTGTCTAACTGTGACTGTCCTGAAAGGTGGTCCTCCTGGCTCAAATAGGGTCTGGCTTCTGAAATTGGGTCCCTGAAGCAATGTGGGTTAAGGGCAGGAGTCATTTTTTTTTTTTTAAATCATATCTACTGGGGGAGTCATTAGTGAGGCATGTCGCCTGCCTAGGTTGAGCGCTCCAGTGAGCCTGACTATGGCTCACTAGTAGTTTTTCATAAGATAAGAAGAATGCCTCTTAGTCATCTACATTGGGTATGTACACAATTGCCACACAATTCAGAAATACTCACAAGGTAAAAACTCAGTTTTCAGTGACTAAGAAAGTTAACTCTGGGGCCTGGATTGTAGCTCACTGCTGTAGTACATGCTCAGCAAGTATGAGACTATTGGTTAAATCCGCAGTGCTAAAAAACACAACAACAGCATAAAACACTCGAGCAATTCAAATAAACACAATCAAATGGACCGAAGCTAAAGTTATAGGTTGAGCTAGCCTAAGGCAGCCATGTTGCCAATAGGATTCCCACTTTGGAATTGACTTCTACATCTGGATCCCCTGGGACAAACCCTTCCTGTGATCATAAGGCAGGAATTTAACCCTAGGTAGCTGTTCACCTCCTGCTTTTGAAATGGCTCAGGTCCTACTCTTTAGCAAGAAGGAATTCTGCTGACAGCAATGAGCTCTCTCTTTGGACTCGAACTTGTCTTTGGCCAGGCATTGGATGACCCAATGTGGACTCCAGAGCAGCTTTGCTCCTGGGTGGGAGTCGGGAGCATTATCTGGCTATTTTTGGTAGAAGGTAACAAAGCCTCTTTTCTTTTTTTTTTTTTTTTTTTTTCCCTCCCCCCCAAAGCCTCTTTTCTAATTGGTGTATTATTTATTTTTCTCATTGCTGAGACAAACATCTAATGAAAAGTGCTTAAAGAAACATTTGGCCTCCAGGTGGTAGGGAGTGCAGACATTTAACCCCAGCACTCAGGAGGCAGAGGCAGGTGGAGCTCTGTGAGTCTGATGCTAACCTGCTCTACAAACGGAGTTCCTGGATAGCCAGAGCTGCACAGACAAACCTTGTCTCAAAAAACAGAAGATGGCCTATATCAGCTGGTTGAACTCACCAACCAGCTCCCAAGTCATGATTCAAAAGACTTACTGATTCTGGGCACATAGCCTAGTGTAGGAACATTTCTAGCTAGTTTTTTGTTTTTGTTTTTAACTTAAATTAACCTGTTCATTTTTGTTTGTTTGTTGAGACAGGGTTTCTCTGTGTGGTCCTGGCTGTCCTGGAACTTGCTTTGTAGACCAGGCTAGCCTCAAACTCACTGAAATCCACCAATCTCTCCCTCCTAAGTGCTGGGATTAAAGGCCTGTGCCACCATGGCCTTACTAACCTATTTCTCTTTATCTAACCTTTTGCCTGGAGAATTATTTACCTTTTCTTTGTACGTCTTACTCTGTCTGCTGACTTCCGGCCCCAGGCATCTCCCCCCCCTTTTCCTCCTTCTCTCATACTCTTCCTCCTTTCCTTGCACCTAGATCTCTTCCTATTTATTCTCTCTGCTGGCTGGCCCCGCCCATTCCTCTTCTGTCTAGCTATTGGCCTTTCTTTCTTTCTTTCTTTTTTTTTTTTTTTTTATTAGATCAATCAGGTGCCTTATGCAGGCAAGGTGAAACAGATGCAACACATCTTTACATCAGTAAACAAATACACCATAAATAAAAGTAACTCACCTGGGGGCTGGAGAGATGGCTCAGCGGTTAAGAGCACCGTCTGCTCTTCCAGAGGACCCGGGTTCGATTCCCAGCACCCACATGGCAGCTAACAACTGTCTGTAGTTCCAGTTCCAGGCAAACACCAAGGCAAATAAATAAATAAATAAAGTTTAAAAAAAAAAAGTAACTCACCTTTACACAGTTAAAGTAATATTCTGCAGCATAAACAAATGTGACAATCTTTGCCCAGTTAAAATAATAGCCCACAGCAGGGTTTGACCAGACATGATAGTACACACATTTAGCACTCAGAAGGCAGAGACAAGGGATCCTGCACTAGAGGCCATGGTAGCTGAGGGGTGATGGTGGGGGGAGCTAGAGGCACTGGGTACATTGCACCTGGTATTAGGAAGTCAAGAGGAAGGAAGTCGGGTGTTCAATTTGCCTTCTTTTTATTCAGTCCAAAACCCCAGTTCATGGCACGGTGCCACCTACATTTGGGTGGGTCTTCCCACCTCAACCCAATCTAGCATGTCCCCCACAGACATGCTCAGAGGTTAGTTTTGCTGTAACCCTAAATTCCATCAATTGACCATCTAGATTTACCATCACAATCGTCAAGGACGTTCATTGAGGCTCCGAGTCCCTGTACAAGGGTCTCCTCTTCTCATAGGATCTGTGTCTTTGCATCATTTGTACTTGGGGATGCTGGCTGCTCCCCAGCCTTACTGACAGAATATAGGTTGTTTCCACCAGTCTAATGGATGAAGAGTGGTATGTGTTACAGGATTATTTCTATTTTAATTTACTTTATTATGTGAGTAAGGTCAATGCTTTGGATTATATTTGAGAAGTCAGGGTTGGAGACATGTCTTAGAGGTTAAGAGCACTTAGTGCTCTTGCAGAGGACCCAGGACTATACAGAGAGACCTCTCTCCAAAACCATAAAATTAAAATAATTTATGTGTATATGGGCATTGGAGAATACACTTATGTGCAGCATGTGGCATGTGAGCATTTGTGCAGCATCTGACAGAAGCTAGCAGACAATCTGGTTCCGTGCTAGAGAGATGGCTCAGCAGTTAGGAGCACTGACTGCTTTTTCAGAGGTCCTGAGTTCAATTCCCAGCAACCACATGGTGGCTCACAACCATCTATGATGACATCTGGTACCCTCTTCTGTACACTGTATACATAATAAATAAATATATTAAAAAAAAAAATCTGATTCCCTGGACCTGGCAGTGGAAGGCAATTGTGGGCCACCATGTAGATACTGAGAACTGGACAGTGACTTACCTAGTTCGGGTCCTTTCCTTTCAGATGAATTTACATTTTCATAAGTTGGGGCCTGGGACTGGAGAGATGGCTCAGCAGTTAAGAGCACTGTCTACTCTTCCAGAGGACCCGGGTTCGATTCCCAGTACCCACATGGCAGCTAACAACTGTCTGTAGTTCCAGTTCAAGGCAAACACCAAGGCAAATAAATAAATAAATAAATAAAGTCTAAAAAAAAATAAGTTGGGGCCTTCAATGGTTGAACTTTTGTTTTCCAGAGGTTTTTCTAGTTTAGAACTAAAGGTTTTTTCTTAAGATTTTTTTTTTTAAATAATCTTTGAGTCTTTATTTATTTACTTATTTGCCTTGGTGTTTGCCTGGAACTGGAACTATAGACAGTTGTTAGCTGCCATGTGGGTGCTGGGAATTGAACCCCTGTCCTCCAGAAGAACAGTCAGTGCTCTTAACAGCTGAGCCATCTCTTCAGCCCCGGTTTTTTCTTAAGATTTTTTTATTTGAAGTATGTGAATGTTTTTCCTGTGTGCATGCGTGTGTGTACTACAGGCTTGCAGTGCCTGCAGAGGCCCATAGACAGCATTGGATTTTCTGAAGTTGGGCTTATAGATAGTTATGAGCTGCTGTGTGGGTGTTGGGACCCAGGACCTCTGCAAAAGCAGCAAAAATTCTTAACTGATAAACCTCAAGATTTTTCTTTAGACGCAGAAATCTCTTTAGTAATTATAGCTGCTTTCTTCGCACTCAGCTCATCTGTGGCTGTAACTCATGCTGTTTCCTCAGAATCTTCCTGCTGTCTTACCACAGGTCTGAGATCAGCCAGAAGTAACCATGCCACAACCCAGACGCTCTGCTACATTTCACGTTCCTCTCTCAAGAGACTTAGCCCCTTGGTTTTTAAGTCAGTTTAAATTAGTTTTTAATTTAGGCTCATTCAAAATTTCAGGACATGGGGACAATTCAGGCAGACTCCTTGCCTGTAGCATGTAGCACAGATAGCCTCTAGTATAACTCTGTAATCAAACCCATGAGACTAAGACTTTGTGTATTTATCAGTGTCATCCTTGAAGAAATAGGAAAATAAGTAAGTTTAATGTTTCTTCTGTACAACGCCAACTCAATACATTAAGTCAGGACACTGTGTTGGTTGTTTTGAGACAGGGCTTTTCTATATGATGCAGGCAAACCTTGAGCTTTTTCTTTTTTTTTTGAGACAAGATTTCTCTGTGTGTAGCTCTGGCTGCTTTGGAACTCCCTTTGGAGACCAGGCTGGTCTTGAACTCATACAAAGCCTTGTGCCTCTGCCTCCTGAGTCCTGAGATTAAAGATGTGTCCCACTACGACTAACAACCTTGGACTTTTTGGATCCTCCTGCCTCAGCTTCTCATGTGCTGGGATTACAGGTACACATCCTACCCAGACCCCACAGTGGCTTATTCAAAGCATCATCAGGTGCTGAGCACCCCATCTGTCAGCAGCCAGGGCTGGAATCCTCTCTAGCCACTGGTCCCATATTGGTGTCCAGGGCTCAGGCACTTGTTTATGAGGCTTGATCTGTGTTGGATGAACTAACATTTCTCCTGGTGAAACTCAGATGGAAACATCATCAGTCCAGAAGCCAAGATTCCATTGCCTGATGGGTCCCCTTCTGTTTGCCTCCAGCAAACACAGCCCTCCCACAGCTCCTGGCAGGCTTTCCTTTCCTTCAGCTTTTCTTTTTGCATAGAGTCTGAGGTTCTTTTCTTTTTTTTTTTTAAACTTTATTTATTTATTTATTTGTCTTGGTGTTTGCCCGGAACTGGAACTACAGACAGTTGTGAGCTGCCATGTGGGTGCTGGGAATCGAACCCGGGTCCTCTGGAAGAGCAGGCGGTGCTCTTAACCACTAAGCCATCTCTCCAGCCCCCTGAGGTTCTTTTCAGTTGGCTTCCCCAGCAGTATTCTATGACAGGCGTTTAGTCCCTCCATTATGAACAGTAACATAAGCTCTGGCAAAAAGAGCTGGAAAATTCAGCCAAGTGGGGAGCTGAATGAGGAAACCAGCTCAGAGCCCTGTTACCTGAACTCCCATGCGGCTAACATTTCAATGCCCCAGGAGGCCATTCTAATGAGTCTTCAATACTGTTCTGTGCTTCCTTTTTCTTAAAGACAAAAGCAAAACAAAACCCACAAAAAAACCCTAAAAAAACTAAAAACTGGGGCTGGAGAGATGGCTCAGAGGTTAAGAGCACTGACTGTTCTTCCAGAGGTCCTGAGTTCAATTCCCAGCAAAACCACATGGTGGCTCACAACCATCTATGATGAGGTCTGGCACCCTCTTCTGTAAAACTGTATGCATAATAAATAAATAAATCAAAAAAAAATTTAAAAAAAAAAAAAAAAAACTAAAAACTAAAAAACTCCAAAGTGCCATTAAATCTGTGACCCAGTCACCAGCATCTTGCTGGTGCTAGTACAGATGCTATTTCAGAATCACTGTGAGTATGCACGAAGGTTAAGTCCATCTGCAGTTTCAGAACCAGTGTGTACAGAGACAGGAAAAAGGATGCTTCTAGAAGCAGCTTGTACAACACAGGAAGGTCTCCTTTTATGTGGGCTTTGGAGAAAATGGGCTACAAAGACATTTTCACTAAAGCCCTCTAATGGCCTGAAACTCCCTATGTAAGCTAGAGTGGCCTCCGACTCAAAGAGAACCCATTCATCCTCTGCCTCTCTAGGATTAAAGGCCTGTACCACCACATTAACCTTTGACACACTTCTAGAAGCCAAGGCAAGCAAGGAATTTTATAGATTATTGACTTTTTTCTTTTTTTAAATTTCTGGTGTTTCCAAAGTTTCCTCTTCTAACAGCTCTTTCTCTTCTTTTTTTAAAAAAAATTTTAATTTTTATTATTTTATGTGTATTGCTGTTTTGCTTGCATGTGTAACTGTGTAAGGGTGTCAGATCTTGGAATTACAGACAGTTGTTAGCTGCCATGTGGATGCTGGGAATTGAACTCAGGTCCTCCTGAAGGACAGTCAGTGCTCTTAACCGCTGAGCCATCTCTCCAGCCCTCTTACTCTTCTTTAAAATACTTATTTTGTCATTCATGTGTCTGTGTGCATGCTGTGGGTGGGTGGGCACACATGCCATGGTGTACATGTGGAGGTCAGGGCTCCACTGTGCCTAGCTGGTTTCTCCCTTCAACTGCACAAGTTTTCAAGAGTCAAACTCAGGTGGCCAAGGCACCTTTTCTGGCTGAGACCTCTCAATGGTACTTTTTTGTTTGTTTGTTTGTTTTTTGTTTTGGTTATTTGGGGGGAGTTGTTTTGGTTTGGTTTGGTTTGGTTTTTTTGAGGCATAGTCTGTCTGTGTAGTCCTGGTTGTCCTAAAACCTACTCCGTAGACCAGGCTGGCCTCGACCTCAGAGATCTGCCTGCCTCTGGTGGGATTAAAGGCATGAGCCATAAGCTTCTGACATTTCTTTCTTTCTTTCCTTTTTTCTTTTAATTTTTTTTCTTTTTTTTATTATTATGTGAATTGGTGTTTTTTTTTTTAACTTTATTTATTTTATTATTTATTTATTTGCCTTGGTGTTTGCCTGGAACTGGAACTACAGACAGTTGTTAGCTGCCATGTGGGTGCTGGGAATCGAACCCGGGTCCTCTGGAAGAGCAGACGGTGCTCTTAACCGCTGAGCCATCTCTCCAGCCCCCTTCTTTTAATTTTTTAAAAAATTATTATCATTGGCTGGAGAGATGGCTCATTGTAGATGGTTGTGAACCACCATGGGGTTGATGGGAATTGAACTCAGGACTTCTGGAAGAGCAGCCTGTGCTTTTAGCCTCTGAGCCATCTCTCCAGTACCATGACATTTCTTTCTTTCTTTCTTTTTAAAGACAATCTTCTGTAGTCAAACCTGGCTTCAAACTTGCCATGTAGCTGGGTTTCTGATGTTCCTGCCTCTACCTCTTGAGAGCTGGGATTACAGGCATGCTCCACCCAGTGCTTCATAAATATTAAGTAAGTGCTCTACCAGCTAGGTAAATCCCTGCCTTTGGTGCATCTATCCCTTTGCAATCACAAAAACGTTATAGGTTAAGTAGTATCTCTCAAAATTTATGTCTGCCTTTGCTGGGAGTGGACCCACATGATGGAAGGGAGAGACTCAACTGCTGAGCCTCTTTTTCTGACTCCACACTCAGCACCGTGTGACATTTGTGTCCCTATCTGCACCAGACACCCTTGTTGTAGAATGTTATTTTAAGGTGTGTTATTTTTGTTTATGTTGCATTTGTTTAACTCTCTGTGAAGCTGTGTTACTGTGCCTGTCTAAAACACCTGATGCTCTAATAAAGAACTGGATGGCCAATAGCAAAGCAGGAGAGAGAGAGGTGGGGCTGGAAGGCTGAGAATAAATAGAGGGAGAAATCTGGGAGACAAAAGAAAACAGAAACCACAGAAGAAGGAGGAGGACTCTAAGGGTCAACTATCCAGCTACACAGCAAGCCATGGGTAAGAAACAAAGAAAGGTGTATGCTGTGGGACTGTGCTCTTGTACACTGTAAATGTTTGTTACTTGTTTTTTTTTTAATTTTTTTTTAAACTTTATTTATTTGCCTTGGTGTTTGCCTGGAACTGGAACTACAGACAGTTGTTAGCTGCCATGTGGGTGCTGGGAATCGAACCCGGGTCCTCTGGAAGAGCAGAAGGTGCTCTTAACTGCTGAGCCATCTCTCCAGCCCCAATGTTTGTTACTTGTATTGGTTTAATAAAATGCCCATTGGCCAGAAGCCAGGCAGACAAAAAATATAGGCAGGGTAACCAGACAAGGGGAATTCTGGGAAAAGGAAAGAGAGCAGCGGTCGCCAGCTAGATGCAGAGGAAGGAAAATGAGATTGTCCTGAGGAAAGGTACCAAGCCATGTGGCTAAACATAGGTATGAAATATGGGTTAACTTAAAGTAGAAGAGTTAGCAAGTAATAAGCCTCAGCCATAGGCCAAGCAGCTTATAATTAATATAAGTCTCTGTGTGTTTATTTGGCACTAAGTTTCCATGGGACTGGCTGGGCAGGACAGAGAAACACCTGACAACAGGTATACAGAAATAGAAAAGGAAAAGCTCTGAGGCAAAAGGTAGATGGGATAATTTAAAGTTAAAAAAATCTGGCAAGAAACAAGCCAAGCTAAGGCCAGGTATTTATAAGTCATAATAAGACTCCATGGCATGATTTATTTGGGAGCTGGGCGGTAGGTCCCCAAAAGAGCAAAAATAAACAACACACCCTCTCACACAAAACCAAACACATAGCATACTTAAAAAGTTCAAACAACAATAAACCTCCCGGGCTTGAGAGGGACTTCAAGGTCATAGAGCTGGCAGGTGTAAACTCCACAAAGCATTTCCACAAGGCTGGGGTGGGAGGAGACTGGTGGTTCTGTACACTTTCCCAGAGAGTGGTGGCTGGAGGGAGGGAATGAAAAACACGTGATTTGCATACTATGCCAACTGGAGTTGTTGTGGGATATTCACCAGAGCAAACCGCTCAGACATGGGTTAAATTAATAGAAAGTCTGTTATTAGCCAGCTGGTGACAACACTGGGTTCTTGGGATCCAGTACAGCCCAGAACCTTTCTCAGAGTGAGCTTTTAAGCAAAAACACATGTTCTAGATTGACATATTTCCGTTAACAAGGACAGTTAGCCAGAAGCAGAACTATAGAAACCAAAATGCCAGGTTAGTGCATTTAGAGGTTCTCTCAGAACTATGGACTCTGCTGGGTTAGGGCCTTTAGTGTTGGCAGGTGGTTCTGTCTTTGTGCTGAATTTCACAGCCTGAATGGTACTTTCGCCATGGAGTCACTTGTGCTAAGGTTTCAGGGCTTATTAAGTTCTGGACCCTGTTACAGGGTGGTGTCCATACTTCCTGTGTTCTTGGAAACATTTCCTAGGAATCATAGCTTATCACAGAACAGTAAGAGAATGAAACCATGTGCTCAGCACAGATAAGGTTGCCCAGTATTAGAGGAAAAAAAAACTGTGAACATGTATAAATATTAGGGATTTATTATCTTTATTTCTATGTGGTGCTAAGAATGTAATTCATAGGGCTATAAAGATGACTCAGGGGGAGTAAAGAGCACCGGCTGCTCTTTGAGAGGACCCAGGTTCAGTTCCTAGAAACCATATGACTGCTCACAACATCTCTAACTCCAGATACAGGGGATCTGACACCTTCATACCAATGCACATAAAAATTTTTAAAAAGTTAAATAAAAAATTGAAAAAAAATAAAACGCAGGGCTGGAGAGATGGCTCAGAGGTTAAGAGCACTGACTGTTCTTCCAGAGGTCCTGAGTTCAATTCCCAGCATCCACATGGTGGCTCACAACCATCTATGATGACATCTGGTATCTTCTTCTGTATACTGTATACATAATAAATAAATAAATCTTTAAAAAAAAAAAGAATATAACTCATAGCATCATGTAGGCAGGGCTACCATTGGGCTTCATATCCCAGCCTGCCATCAAGACCCTTATTCCACCACCATCCCCTTTTTAACAGACTGCTTTAGTTCAGGCCGGCAATGATCACTATGTACATTATGTAGCTCAGGCTGGCCTTGAATTCAAAGTGATTCTCCTGCCTCAGCTTCTCAAGTGCTGGGATTATAGGTATATTCAACACCCCCAGATGTGTCACAGTTCTAAGTGGCCAAGTTCAGAGATTGTTGTTTACAATTAAAACTTGTTAAGACTTAGGAAGAGGGGCTGGAGAGATAGGTCACAGGTTAAGGAGCAATGACTGCTCATACAGGGGTCCCGAGTTCAATTCCCAGCAACCACATGGTCACTCACAACCATCTATAATGACATCTGATACCCTCTTCTGTATACTGTATACATAATAAATAAATAAATCTTTAAAAAAGCAGGGGGCTGGATAGATGGCTCAGCAGTTAAGAGCACTAACTGTTCTTCCAGAGGACTGACTGGGGTTCAATTCCCAGCACCCACATGGCAGCTAACAACTGTCTATAGTTCCAGTTCCCAGTTCCAGTCAAACACCAGAGAAAATAAATAAAGGTTTTAAAAGACTTAGGAAGATATGGCTCACTGCCCTGGCCAACTCAATGAAGAATTAAAGGTTATTAAGTACACACTGGATTATTAAAAAAAAATAAATCATAAGCATGTAAATTACAGGGCTACATTTTGTCTGTTTGCTTTTGAGGCCAGTTTTTCTGTGTGGCCCTGGCTGTCCTAGAACTTGCTCTGTAGACCAGGTTGGCCTTGACCTCAGAGATCCACCTGCCTTTGCCTCCTAAGTGCTATGATTAAGGTGTGGGCCACCTCTGCCTGTTACTTTTTTTTTGAAATATTGAGACAGATTCTCTGTTATCTTAAGACAGGTTCTCACTAAGGTAGACTGGCCTTGAATTTAGAGAACTTCTTGCCTCAGCTTCTCCAGTACTAGGACTCAAAAGATGTACTCCACCACACTTGACTACTGGTTAGTTATATTACTAAAATATTTTCCCAAAATGAGATAGGAGATTACAAATAAATTATATATAATAATTATCTGAAAAGCTACTTGGCACCCCTCTAAAATGCTGGGGTAGGGCTGGAGGTGTAGCTCAGATATAAGAGCGCTTGCCTAGAATGAACAATGAGTTAAGCTCCACCCCTAGTGTATCCCAAACTTCGTATGTGACCCTTGCTTGTAATCCCAGCACTTGGGAGGTAGAGGCAGAAAGATCAGAAGTTCAAAGCCATCCTTCTAAACACAGAGGGTTTAAGCCTAGCCTGGGCTACATAGTGAAACCTTGTCTCAATAAATAATAATAATAAATGGGGCAGTGGTGGCATGCAACTTTAATCCTAACACCAGGCAGGGAGGCAGAGACAGGCAGATCCCTATGAGTGAGGCCAGCCTAATCTACAGAGCTAGTTCCAGGACAGAGAAACTGTCTTGAAAAACAACAACAACAACAATAATAATAAATGTTTAAGATAGAATAAAATGGTGAAATTATATGAAAATTATAAAAATCATTCTCTCTCATAATCAAAAGCTATGGGGTCATTTTCCTTTGAAGTTTTCAAAGTCCTTTTTCTTCAGTGTGGAATACAGGGGCCACAACTGGCCTCTTTCTCTCTGGAATTCATTGTTGTTCACCCCGCAGATTTCACTTTATGCAGCATTGGATTCCACCCAGATCACCTAAAGCACCAGATACGTTTCTTCTGGTCCTCAATGTCTCCTCTGAGAAGCACACACCTGTGACCAGCAACCTTCTTAGTTACTAAGGCCGGGGAGCTGAGATTTGGAATGGGAACAGCACCACCCAGTGGTTAGAACACCAGACACAGGGGGCTAAGTCGGAAGGTGCAGATGTTAACTTAGTTATTTTCCTTCCTGGTGACATTTAAGCTTTCTACATTTTTTTTTGTTGTTGTTGTTATGTTATTTTATATGAATGAATGTTTGGCCTGCATGTATATCTCTATACCATGTGCATTCCATTCCTGATGCTTGTAGAGACCAAAAGATTTTATGTGAATTAGTGTTTTGCCTGCATGTGTAACTGTGTAAGGGTGTCAGATCTTGGAATTACAGACAATTGTGAGCTGCCATGTGAATGCTGGGAAAGGAACTCAGGTCCTCCGGAAGAACAGTCAGTGCTCTTAACCGCTGAGCCATCTCTCCAGCCCCAATATTAATCAACTTTCATGACAATAAACAAACAAGGAAAATGTATGCATAACGGTAATGCTCTTATTATAAATTCAAACAACAAAAGCATGGCTCTGAGAAAAAAATGAGTTAGTGTCTCTGAAGGGTTAGACTGCATTATCCATTGGGGAAACCTGTGGGTATTGAACTCTTGGCACATGGCTCCTCCAAACTGAGGTATACTATAAGAATAAGTCAATTTTGATTTTGGAGACTTAATACAAACATATATATGTGTGTGTACATATATACACATGTATGTACGCATATATGGGACTGAAGAGATGACTCCGTTGCTAAGAGCATGTACTACTCTTGCAGAGGACCTGCGTTTGGTTCCCACACCACATCAGGTGACTCACAACTGTCTATAACTCCAGTTCCCAGAGATCATATCTATGCCTCTGCCTTATGAAGGTATCTGCATACACATATACACTACACATAGTTTAAAATAATGATAATAATGATAATCTTTTTTAAAAAAATGAAGCCAGGCTGGAGAGATGGCTTTATATTCAAAGATGGCTGCTCTTGCAGAGGACACAGGTTTGATTCTCAGGCATCACATAGCAGCAGCTCTCACCATTCGACTCTAGTTGTAGAGCATCCTCTGCCCTCTCTGGTCTCACTGAGTGCACATGGTACACAGACATACAAACAGACAAAACACTCCTACACAGAATATAAAAATAAACACTTCTAAAAAGATTAAAATTAATGTAGACTACCTCTAATTTCTTAGTGATGATAGCAAAGTGCAATAATTATATTTTGAAATTTTTTTAAAAAAAACTTTATTTATTTATTATTTATTTGTTTAATTATTTGCCTTGGTGTTTGTCTGGAACTGGAACTACAGACAGTTGTTAGCTGCCATGTGGGTGCTGGGAATCGAACCCAGGTCCTCTGGAAGAGCAGACGGTGCTCTTAACCGCTGAGCCATCTCTCCAGCCCCATATTTTGAAATTTTGTGAATTTATTTGTGTATATGTGTGTGTGTACATGTACATGCCACATGCAAGTACTACCCAAGAAGGCCAGAAGACAGCAATGGACCCCTGGAGCTGGACAGAGGCAGTTATGAGCTTCCAGACAGATGTGCTAGGGACTGGACTCTGGTCCCCTAGGAAGAAGAGCAAGCAAATGCTGTACCAGCTGAGTCATCTGTCTCTCCAGCTCTAAGTATTTGAGTCAAATAATTTTTTTTTAAATATTTATTTTTATTTTATGTGAATTGATGTTTTGCCTGCATGTATAACTGTGTTAGAGTGTCAGATCTTGGACAGTTGTTAGCTGCCATGTGGATGCTGGGAATCGAACTCAGGTCCTCCAGAAGAATAGTCAATGCTCCTAACCACTGAGCCATCTCTCCAGCTCCGAGTCAAATAAAATTTATTATTACCAGCTGGGTGTGGTGGCTCACACCTTTGATCCCAGCACTTGGGAGGCAGAGGTGGATCTTTGTGAGTTCTAGGCCAACTTGGTCTACAATAGTGAGTTTCAGGCCATCTAGGGCTACCTTGTCTCTCTCTCTCTCTCTCTCTCTCTCTCTCTCTCTCTCTCTCACACACACACACACACACACACACACAAATATATTAATACAATTAGTGTTTATTGTCAATTCACCTTGGCTCTTTTATTGTCTGTGACAGGGTCTCACATAACCAGGCTAGCCTCAAATTTGCTATATAACGAAAGATAACTGAATTCCCATCCCCCTCTTGCCTTTATCTCCCAAATGCTGGGATTATACGTGTGTGCTACCATGCCCAGCCTTTTGTTGATGTATGTGTCCCTGTTTTGACAGATGCTCACTAACTTGCCAAGGCTGGCCTACTATGTACCTTCCTACTTCATGCTCTCACATGCTGGGACGGAAGATCTGTGTTAGCCCACGCTGCTCTTTTATTCTTTTAAATGTGGTAGTAGACAATTTAAGATCACAGGAGAGCCTTGCATGCATGCTGTTTCTTGAACAGCGGTGTTGGAGCAATATCTGGCACGTTTCAAGCAGGTATACTTGTCAGCTCTTGGCATGGTGCCTGCCTGGCCTTGTGAACGCTTATCAAGTAGCAGTTTCCACCGAGAACATTTCTACCTTCCTCTCCTGCCTCTGTTTCGGAGCTGGATCCCTGCAGGGCGTCTGTTTCCCCTCCGGGCTTGCCTTGTGTTCTTATACAGCCTTTGAACTTCCTGCCCTCCCCCAAACTGCTCCAGGGGCCCCTGCCTCAAAAGCTCAGGATTTCCACCAAGGTGGGACTTCCTGCTGTCTAACTTTCCATCATCAATCCGTCCTCACCTGGCTCGGTCTGGTCCCAGGAACTTTGAGCCTCAAGCATCTTTTTGTTCAGACTGACTCCCTCTTCACCTGTACTTACAGATCACTTCGCCTGATGTCTCTCAGTTTCCCTCTTCAGTCCGGCCCTTTTAAGGTCCAGCCTACGATAGAGAGGTTGGGCTGTTTAGCAGGGGCTGTTGGCAGGCTGCCTGCTCAGCGAGGGCTTCTTTCCCCTGACCCCGCCCCCACCCCTGAGGCTTTACTCTCTGCCTGGCAGCTGGCAGAGGCGATCTGCTCTCTGCTGTGGCTGCCCACTCATCAGCTTCTCGGGAGACCCACAGAGACACCAGATGGCAAGTTTGCAATGCATTTAGCAGGGTGAGAACAGGTTTTGTTTGGGAAAATATCTCGATCAGCCAGTTGGGCTGAGAAGGGGAGGGAGGGAGCCAAGGATGTGATGGAAGAGGAGAGCTAGTTACACATACATACACGGAACTAAGTCCCTGGGCGAAGACTAGCCGGCTAGACAGAGGAGAGACCCCGGCACCAGCACGGGGGCCGGGAAAGTCAGAGAAACGGGGAGATGCAGGGCAGAGAACAGAGCCCAGAGGGGACATTGATTGGATGGTTGGCTTTTACATTTATTTACTAATCTGCATGTATGTGTGTGTACATAGAATGTTTGTGGCATGTGGTGATCAGAGGACAGCTCTCTCCTAACGTGGGTTCTGTGGATGGAACTCGGGTCGTTGGCTCCCTGCCTCCTTCTTTTGTTTGGGAGTTGGTACTGACCTCCAACTTTCAAACTTGCTGCCTTACCACAGCCTCTAACTCTAGGATTACAGGAGCCCACCACTGCACCCGGTTCTAATTTATTATTATTCCTATTAGACTAGGTCTCACTCTGTAGCCTTGGCTGTCCTACAACTCACTATGTAGCCCAGGCTGGCCTTGAATTCACAGTGGTCTACCCGCCTTTGCTTCCCATGTGCTGAGATTTAGGTGTAGGACACCATGCCCAGCTTTGTTTGTTTGTTTTTGTTTTTTGTTTTGTTTTACATGTGTGGGTATTTCTGCTTGCATGTATGTCTATGTACCATGTGTGTGCAGTGCCTGAGGAGGCCAGAGAGGGTGTTAGCTCTCCTGGAACTGCTTCTGTAGGCAATTATGAGACACCATGTGGGTGCTGGGAACCAAACCTCAATCCCTGCTTTTAACCCTAAGCCATCTCTCCAACTCTCTATTTTTATTGTTTTTTTTTTAAATATTTATTTTTATTTCATGTGAATTGGTGTTTTGCCTGCATGTGTAAGGGTGTCAGATCTTGGAATTACAGACAGTTGTTAGCTGCCATGTGGATGCAAATAAAATAAAAATAAATATTTTTTTAAAAATTAAAATTTTAATTTATTTTATGTGTGTTTTGTTTGCATATATGTGTATCCCACATGAGTACTCAGTGCCCTGGAATGTCAGAAGAGGGCATCCGATCTCCTGGAACGGAAGTTACAGGAGGTGTGAACCACCATGTGGATGCTGAGACTTGAACAAATCCCCTGGAAGAGCAACCAGTGCTTTTCAGGACAGGGTTTCTCTCCAGCCCCGACAATTTCATTCTTTAAAGCTGAATAAAACTCCACTGTGTGTAGACAGTACTTTGTCTACAAAGACAGTGTATTGGAGGGCTTTGTCTCTGCTGCCTAAGCACACAGCCCAAGCTGTGTCTTGCCTACTGAGAGGCATGTGGATGTGTTTAGGATGAACTGGGAGCAGGGGGAAGGCCCTGAGGAATAGGCAGATGCTGGGAGATCAGTCAGGAGACAGAACCTCCTCTCCACAGCCTGGAAACAGCAGCGTGACTCTGGGGCCCTACTGCTCCTGGGAGATTCTTGTTGGATCTTAAAACAGCCTGCAGCCACACCACCTGGGCCCCATTGTGCTCAGCACTTTGTTCCTCCAGGTGGACAAATGTGAGGCCCAGGGTTAGGAGCAGGAATTGGCAGGCTGGGATTTTTGTAAGGCATAATGTGAGGTGGCTTTGGTTTGGGAAGAGAGAGAATCTGCACACTGCCCCTCCCTGGGTAAACACTGCCCCCTTCTGGTTCTTTGTAAACTTGCGGCCCTCAGCACTGGTTTTTCTACTGACCAGGATACAAAAGATTTTTCTGTTTGTTTGGTTTTGGTTTTTCAAGATAAGGTTTCTTAGTGTAGTCTGGCTGCTCTGAACTCCCTTTGTAGACCAGGTTGACCTCGAACTCACAGAGATACACCTACCCCTGTCTCTCCAGAGCGCTGGAATTAAAAGTGTATACCACCACTGCTTAGCAATGCAAAAGATCTTATGAGATGTGTTCTCTCTCTTTCTCTCTCTCCTCTCTCTTCTTCAAGACAAGGTTTCTCTCTCTGAGTAGCCTTGGCTGTCCTGGAACCTGCTCTGTAGGCCAGACTAGCCTCACACTCAGATCTCCCCTGCCTCTGCCTCTCCGAGTTCTGGGATTAAAGGCATGTATAACTATACCCCTGCACTATTGTACCCTTTAAATATACACAATCCTTTTGTCTATTAAAGCTCACTAAAACTGAAAGTCAAAGCACACCGATCATCGGGCAGCTCCTCACGGGTGGCTTTCTACACCTGTCACTGCTGTTCTTATCCAAGGACAGCTTCTTTGTTCCATTTCCACTTGACCATGGGCAGGGCCTCAGGTGGTCCCGCTGTCATCCTTCCCTGGAACTATCGTCCTGGAGGCCCCAGCACGGCTGCGGATCCCTCCCCACTCCTGCTTTGTTCAGTGAAGCTGATCATGCTGGGGATTCCCAGCCCCTCCCTCTGCTGCCCTCTTTCTTAGAAGGGTCTTGGGTTCGCTGCTGCACACGGTTCGCTTTAGCAAGGCGTTTCTCTCTCCTCTACAGTTTATTCCACCTCTTATCTCTGTCTTCCAGCAATGAGCAGACGTTTGCAGCAGCCTAGCTCCCTAAGAACTCCTCTGGCCTGGCCACCCTGTTTGTTTTCCTTCTATTTGACTTGATAACAGGGCACTGTCCTCCAGCAGGTACCAGACCCAGCTTCACCTTCCTGTCGAAGAGTATTTGTTTATATTGTAAAGATGAGTCTCTGCCTAAGGCGCCTTCTGATTGGTTTAATAAAGAGCTAAATGGCCAATAGCTAGGCAAGAGAAAATAGGTAGGAAACTGACAGGCCTATAACCTTACAAAAAAATTTGTAAAGACACCATCTAACAAAAATGCCTCCCAACAGTTAGCATTTATCGGAGATCACAGTATGTGATCCAGCTCTTATGCTGTTCTCGAAATCTACTTTGCTCATCACCTGCTCCTCTTTTTTTTTAAAAAAAAAAAAAAACTTTATTTATTTATTTATTTGCCTTGGTGTTTGCCTGGAACTGGAACTACAGACAGTTGTTAGCTGCCACGTGGGTGCTGGGAATCGAACCCGGGTCCTCTGGAAGAGCAGATGGTGCTCTTAACCGCTGAGCCATCTCTCCAGCCCCCACCTGCTCCTCTTTTAAGTTATCCCATCCCTTAAGGACATGAGGTTGAGCTCTGACTGACCACTCAGAGCAAGGAAAAAGACCCCTTTGCATCAGGAATAAAAACCCAGTGGGATTCCAGCCGTGCACTTGCTTGGTTGATTTGCAGTGGTGCATCCCTCTCAGAAGTAAAACTTTTGCTTTGGATTGTTGGATCATTTTCCTGATAACCCAGACCCATTTCTGTCTAACTCCAACACTCTGGGTGACTGGGCAAGAGGACTGGTGTTAGTTCAAGGCCAGCCTGGGCTACAAAGTGAGCTCCTGCCTCAGAAAATCCAACCTAATAACCAACCAGCCAACTAACAAGAAAAACCCAAGAAAGAGTGAGCCTTGGCATTGTCCAGGGAGGCTCTGCGCTGCCCTGTGGGTGTGAGGGTCAGCGGGTGTGAGGCTGTGGCTTCCCGAGTACAGTTACTTCCTCAGCTGTCAAAACACAGTGCAGGGGACTGGAGAGATGGCTCAGCGGTTAAGAGCACTGTCTGCTCTTCCAGAGTACCCGGGTTCAATTCCCAGCACCCACATGGCAGCTAACAACTGTCTGTAGTTCCAGTTCCAGGCAAATATATATATCTGGCAGAGGCTTTCTTTGTTGTTGGTGGTGCTATTTTTGTTTCCGTTTGGTTTTGGGTTTATTGAAGCAAGCAAATAGTGAGTTCCAGGCCAGCCTAGAACAGCATGAGTCCCTACCTCAAAACCCAACAATAGTAGGGCTGGAAAGGTAGATTAGTAGATTTAGAATACTTGTTATTTTTGAGGATTATATTCTCAGCTCCTGCATGATGACTCACAACCATCTATAACTGCTTTTTTCGTAAGACTAAAATCCATTTTTATTTATGGGAATATGTGTGTGTGTGTGTGTGTGTGTGTGTGTGTGTGTGCTGTGTATACTCATATGGGAGATTCCACATGAAAGAATGCCAGATGAGGGAATTAGAGAATATTGTGAGGAACCATGTATGTGCTTAAGACCAAACCCGAGGGGCCTCTGCTGCTGTGGGATGTCTGTCTGTATGCTGTATGTGTTGCTCTTATTGGTTAATGAAGAGCTTGTTTTGGCCTATGATAAGGCAGCAAACAGCCAGAGAGAGAGAGAGAAGGGGAAGAAAGGCGGAGTCAGGGCAGATGTTTGGGAGAACAAGATGTAATGGAGCACAGGAAAGCCAAGAGCCACTGGTAAAAACATAGATTAATAGCAACAGATTGAGTTAAGATGCAAGCATGAGCTAGCCAGAAGCCTGAGTCATAGATGGAACAGTTTGTAATTAATATAAGTGTCTGTGTGTTTATTTGGAGCCGAGCAGCTGTGGGTCAGATAAACTTCTACGTATACTCTGTAAAAGTAGTAAGCACTCCTAATTGCTGAACTGTATCTCTCTGGCCTCATGATCTTGGACTTCTGAACCTCCTACCCCATTTCCTAAGGCTAAAATCACAGCAATGTGCTACTATTTTGTATTTTACTTTATTTTTTGAGACAGGGTTTCTCTGTGTAGCCCTGACTGTCCTGGAACTAGATCTGTAGACCAGGCTGGCCTCAAACTCAGAAATCTGCCTGCCTCTGCCTCCCAAGTACTGGGATTTAAGGTGTGCACCACCACTGCCCAGTGCATCAGCCACTATACTCAATTTTAAGGGGCTCTAGGAATTGAACCCAGGGCCTCTTGCATGCTAGGCCAGCACTGTATCAAGCAAGGCATATCCTCAGTCCAAGTGTTTAGGATGCTTTCCTTTTCCTGCAGTGTCTCCACTTAGGGACCTGTACCTGAGCCAGACTCCCAGCTACTCCCCTACAGAAGAATCTACAGTTCAAGGCCTGTCTAAGCAATTAAAAACCTTAAACAAGGGGCTGGAGAGATGGCTCAGCGATTAAGAGCACCGTCTGCTCCTCCAGAGGACCCAGGTTCAATTCCCAGCACCCACATGGCAGCTAACAACTGTCTGTAGTTCCAGTTCCAGGCAAACATCAAGGCAAATAAATAAATAAAGTTAAAAAAAAAAAAAAAAAAAAAAAAAACAAAAAAAACCTTAAACGACACCTATTTACTTATGGGAGGGGATGACACAGCAGGTGTGTGGAGGTCAGAGGAGGTGGGCCCTGGACTCAGATGATTGGCACAAATGTTGTTCCCTGTGGAGGTATCATGCCGGTCCTGGCTGAAGTCCCTGTGTATAAGCCATTCTCTAGGCTCAGTTCCTGCTTCCACTTTTGTAGAAAGCCCCCCTGCCCCGCCAGTCAGCCATGGAAGCTTCAGGCCCCACAGAATCTCTGTTCATTTGCATTGAAGTGCAGAGTTCGCTGAGTTGGGTACATCCTGTGCCTGCATCTTGCAAGAAAACAAACTGTGCGTTCCTCCTGCCAGAGCATTTCCAAGCCTTGCCCACCCCACCCCACCCCCATCTTCATGGGTCCGCATGCCAAGAGGTCTTGCCTGAGAATCTTGGCCTCTGTCCTACTTGCTGGGCCTGGATTTTGGAGAGAGATGTCTGAACTCTACCAGCTGCTGTTTGCAGTTCTCTGACTCTGCCTGACTAATATAAACATGATCCCTCTCACTTCCTTTTGAGGTGCTGTAGATGGAACCCAGGGCATCATGTCTGCTAGGCAAGTGGTCTGACACTGAGCTCTACACCCAGCCTAAAGTTATTGCACAAACTCTAGTTAGTATATAATGAAAACCTGGAGCCAGATACTGGGGAAACACCAGAAAGAGGAAACAGACCACAGTCAATTCTCACTCAGCTAACTTCTCAGGCTGAACAGGGTAGACGCTGTCTTCAAGGGTCCTCAGCACCACCCCCCAATGGTCGCTTCTACAGAACAAATGAATCTCTGCCCCTCCTGCCTTATATATTTTCCCTGCCCAGCTGTTTCACTTCCTGGTTCAACTCTGTTTCTAATCCTAGAGTTAGGATTAAAGGTATAAGCTACTATTCTGTGAGGTCTTGACCTCACAGAAATCCAGAAAGGTCTCTGCCTCCTGAGTGATGGGATTAAAGGTGTGGATCACCACTCTCTGACCCTCTTGGCTTGACTGTGGGTGATTCTGTTCTCTGATAGATATTCCAGGCTGATTTTATTAAATATGCAATTTATCACCACATAAAGTGTTCTTAGTTACAACATTAAATTATACACCAAAGAGTGAAAACTACTAAATCTTCTATAGAATCTGTATTCTTCCCAATTTGAAAATCTAATAATCCTTCAATCACCTATCCTGCCTCTTGGGAATCTGAGCAAATAGTACAGGCCTTAATTCCCCATTGCTTTGCCCTTGACAGACCTGACTAGTAGATCACATAACTCTTCTCCTATGGGCACTTGTGCTGGGTCAGAGATGAAATAAATTTAGATCTAAATTATTGTAGAGGAAAATTTGGTTTAAAGACAAATAGGGTCAGTGAGGTGGCTCAGCTGGGAAAGGTGCCTCTGGCCAAACCTGAAGAAGAGTTTGGTCTCTGAGATGCACACGGTGAAAGGAGAAAGCCAACTCCCAGATGTCCTCTGGCCTCCACACATGTACCAACACACACATGCACATAGACAAATAAAGAAATAAATGTCCCAGGGCTGGAGAGTGCTTAACCATTCAGAGCATTGGCTGCTCTTCCAGAGGACCGACCCAGGTTCAATCCCCGTACTCATATGGCGGCTCACAACTGTCTTTAAATTCTAGGGGATCTAACGCCCTCTTCTGGCCTCCATGGGCACAAGGCACGCACATAATACACAGAAATACATGCAGGTAAAATATCCATAAGCATAAAAAAATAAATAAAAGAAATATTCTGCACACACACACACTTTAAAAAAAAACTTTAAAAATTTAAAGAAAAGGGGCTGGAGAGATGGCTCAGAGGTTAAGAGCACTGACTGTTCTTCCAGAGGTCCTGAGTTCAATTCCCAGCAAAACCACATGGTGGCTCACAACCATCTATGATGAGGTCTGGCGCCCTCTTCTGTAAAACTGTATGCATAATAAATAAATAAATCAAAAAAAAAAAAATTTAAAGAAAAAAGCTGGGTGGCATATGTCTTTAATCCCAGCACTCAGGAGGTAGAAACAGGCAGATTTCTAAGTTCAAGGCTAACCTAGTCTACAAAGGGAGTTTCAGGACAGCTAGGGCTACACAGAGAACCCTGTTTTGGGGGATTTTTTTCTTAATGTAATAAAAAATTTAAGCCAGGTGTGGTGTACAGAACTTTAATCCCAGCACTTGGGAGGCAGAGACAGAAGGATCTCTGTGCATTAAAGGCCAGTCTAGACTACAGTGAGTTCCAGGGCAGGGTTACACAGTGAGGTCCTGTCTCTAAACAAAAACAACAAAACAAACTAAAAGCAAATAGTTGGCACTTGGAATCAGTTTTCAGGTCTGTATTGACCACAGGAGGCCAATACCGAGCATTCTCCCCTCCCCAACAATGAAGCCCTCCAGAGGGTTTGGAATGTGGAAACACACACACACAACAACAAAAACCCCAAACCCAAAAATCCATTGAGCAGGACCAGGAAATCTTCATCTTTTTAGTGCTAAATAACTATCTTCCTCATTCTGCAAGAGAGGGTGCTGAGTGCTGAGTGACAGCTCATGATTGGGCTAACACACTTGTCACAAGTAGGGAAGCATGACAGAGAAACCAACCTTCCTGCCATTGCCAGGACTCTGAGGAGCTGCCCCAGAGGGACAACATGGCCCCTGGTGGCAAAGCCTGAAAGAGAGAAAAAGTGTTTAGGTTGTAGGCATTACCAGCCTGGACCCTAATGAATGGGTGCTGACTCTGAAGCCTGTGGGAACTGTCTCCCATCTCCTATGTTACCTCTTCCTGTAGTTGCTTCTGGGTATGAGCTGGTTGGGTTTTTTGTCAATTTGATATAAGGTAGGATCATATGGAAAAAACGAAGCTCAGTTGAGAAAATGCCTCCATTAGACTGACCTATAGTCAAGGCTTTTGGGGCATTTTCTTCATTAGTGATCAATATGGGAGAGCTATGCTACCCCTGGGCAGATGCTCTTGTGTTTTCTGTTTTGTTTTGTTTTGTTTTTCTTTTTTTCTTTTTTTAAAGGTGCATTTCTTTCTTTTTTTTTTTTTAACTTTATTTATTTATTTATTTATTTATTTATTTGCCTTGATGTTTGCCTGGAACTGGAACTACAGACAGTTGTTAGCTGCCATGTGGGTGCTGGGAATCGAACCCGGGTCCTCTGGAAGAGCAGATGGTGCTCTTAACCACTGAGCCATCTCTCCAGCCCCTTGTTCGCTTTTTCAAGACAGGGTTTCTCTGTGTAGCCCTGGCTGTCCAGTAAGTTGCTCTGTAGACCAGGCTGGCCTCGAACTCGCAGAGATCTGCCTGCCTCTGCCTCCCAAGTCCTGGGATTAAAGATGTGTGCCACCATTGGGCAGCATGATCCTGGGTTTTATGTTGAGCTGAGAGAGCCATGTAGAACAAGCAAGTCAGCAGCACTCCTCCACGGCCTCTGTTTCAGATCATGCCTCCAGGTTCCTGTTCTGGCTTCCCTTTATGTTGGACCATCTCTCAGCTGTAAAATAAAGTAAACCCTGTCCTTCCGGTTGCTAAGGTTATGACATTTATCTCAGCAAACCTTTCGGAACATGTTGTCTGCTACTGTGGCTTTGCTGAGATTGTTTAGTGGAGAACAGCATACCAGGAGTGCAAATAGTCATGTGGAAGCCAAGGGTTTTCTGAGAAGGAGATGGAAAGGAGAAATAAAAATACTTCTGGTGAAGGACACGTTCTAGTTCCGAAGATTGAAGCATCATCTGGTGGGCAAGGAACACTGTTCTCAAGCTCATGTTCCTCAGCTCACTAGGATAAGAATAGTCTGCTTCAGAGGGTTTGTGTGAGGCTAATGAGATCATTCGAGAACCAGGCCCTAGTTATGGACCTTTGCGGAGACAGTAAGGTTGGATCAGGAGCTCATTTGCAGCCAGGATTGGAAACCCACCAGGGAGGGCTGATGGGTGTTTCCTCACCCGAGAATGCAAGTGTCAAGGGGCTGAGAGCAAGAACAGTGGCCACCCTCCAGCTACTGCTCTCCTAGATGACCTTGGGAACACCTGACAAGGGAACATGGCCAGTGGCTAGCCACCGTATTCTCCATGATGCAAGTCACTGAATTGCTGGGATTGCTGCTCTACGGTAGGGGGAGGTGCCCACAATGAGAGTGCTAAATCCCTCTGAAGCCAGGAAAGGAAAAGGTCACCTTTTGTGCCGTGTCCCAGGGGAGGAGCAGCGGGAAGCCTGCTGGTGGCACTCTGCAGTTGCTGTGGGACTGACATGATGCTGGCTCCTGAGCAGAGCTCTGAGGTAGGAGCTGAGCCTGGAGCCCATTTGCGCAAGCTCTGGAGAACTGATGCTTCCATTCCCAAGAAGTCTGACTGCCACTGAGTGTGGTGGTGCACACCTTTGGTCCCAGCACTGGGGAGGGAGAGGCCAGCTTGGTGTACAGTGAGTTCCAGGACAGCTAACAATACATAGTGAGACCCTGTTTCAAAACAGACAGTGAAGAAATCTGACTGGTTGTCTTTGAGCATCTGCGCTGGGGCTATGGCTTCGGTGACTCACTTGGACTTTCTTTCTTTCTTTCTCTCTTTCTTCCTTTCTTTCTTTTCTTTTCTTTTTTTTTTTTTTTAAGATTTATTCATTATACATTATACAGAAGAGGACACCAGATGTCATCATAGATGGCTGTTGTGAGCCACCATGTGGCCACTGGGAATTGAACCCAGGACCTCTGGAAGAACAATCAGCGCACTTAACCTTTGAACCATTTCTCCAGCCCCCTCACTTGGACTTACACACACACACACACACACACATACACACACACCGTGAGGTGTTGAAATGGGATCAGATGGGACTTTTGAAGGTGAATAGCCCAAGTGACATGTACCTGTAATCTCAGCACTCTGGAAGGTTCACCCAGGAAGACAGAGTTTGAAGCCAGTCTGAACTACAAAATGAGACCATGTCTTAAAAGAAGGGGGGAAGTGGGGAGGGGGCTGGGAGGAGGATGGAGGGAGGAAGATGGACTGAGGAGGGTGGAGAGGACAGTAAAGGACAGAAGGAGGAGACAAATGGATTCTCACAAGTTTCTGTATTCTCCACCTGCCCCAGGTGGACAGGCCTTTGGGTGTCCGATGTCCGAGTGAGCTGCCTTGAATGTTCAAATCTCACTGATGATACACTTTGTCCAGGGGAGAATGGTGGATGGTGGAGCCATGGCTGATGGTATAGCACTGGCCACACCCTCCTCCTCGTGGCTCTCACTTAGATCCCATATATTTGCTATGTGATTTGTACAACCTGTTACTCTCTTATAGAGGGTAAGATGTGCTACAGAGAAGATGAGCAACTCTCTGCAAGACAATGTGTGGAATGAGGCTGGAGCTCTCCTTTGGCCATTAGTTTATCGATGGAGAAGGTGGTCATAATCTGATAATGACCTCTGGGAAGCCACTCGGCTACTCTCCTTCTTGAAGCCAACCCTGGCAGGGTACTGATCTTAGTCACATGCACTAAAATTATTGTGGACTCATAAAACATCCTGGAGCTGGTGAGATGGCTCAGCTGTTAAGAACGCTTGTTCCTGAAGAGGACCTGGGTTCAGCTCCCAGAACCCATATGGCCAACATCCATCCATAACTTCAGTTTCAGGGGATCTGATGTCTTCTGACCTTTGAGGGCACCAGGCAGAATGTGGTACACAGACATATATACAGGCAGACCATCCATATGCACACCACACACACACACACACACACACACACACACACACAAAATAATAAAATAAACAAACTACCTCAGGAGATAACAATGCTAAATAAATATGCTATACCTAAGGCACAGAATAGGCCCTAACCCTAAGCCATTAGAAAACTTTTTTCCTCTTAATTTTTATTTTTTTATTTTTTTTAATGTTTTTTTTTAAAACTTTATTTATTTATTTATTTATTTATTTGCCTTGGTGTTTGCCTGGAACTGGAACTACAGACAGTTGTTAGCTGCCATGTGGGTGCTGGGAATCGAACCCGGGTCCTCTGGAAGAGCAGACAGTGCTCTTAACCGCTGAGCAATCTCTCCAGCCCCCCTCTTAATTTTTAATTTATACTTATTTATGTATGTATTTGTTTATTTTCAAAACAGGGTTTTTTTCTGTGTAGTTCTGGCTGTCCTGGAACTTGCTTTGTAGACCAGGCTGGTCTTGAACTCAGAGATCTGCCTGCTTCTGCCTCCCAAGTGCTAGGATTATAGATATGCTCCACCATTGCCTGGAAACTTTTAATTTTCAAAGTGTGTGCACACATCACCACAGATTTGTTGAAGTCACAGAACATTGCTCCAAGGTAGGTTCTCTCCTGTCACCTCATGGGATCAGAGGCTCCAACTCCAGTCATCAGGCTGTACCTCTACCAGCTGAGTCATCTCAGCAGCCCCAGGAAAATTTAATGAATGTACAACACTGTTCTGGAGCTAATGATCCACTATGTCATTGAGGCGACACTTTTTAAAAAATATTTATTTATTATGTATACAGTGTACAGAAGAGAGAACCATATGGTTGTGAGCTACCATGTGATTGCTGGGAATTGAACTCAGGACCTCTGGAAGAACATTTGGTGCTCTCAACCCCTGAGCCATCTCTCCAGCTCCGGGAATTCTTAAATGGGGTTTAACGTCAGGAGTCAGAGCAGAGTGTGGCTTCAGAGGCTAGAACAGAATTCTAACAAAAGTAAAAACATCTAAGACTGGGCATTGAGATGCATGCCTCAGAACTCATCAGGCAGAAGTGCATCTTTCTGAGTTCTAGGATAGCCTGGTCTGCATAGTAAGTTCCAGGCCAGTCAGGGTTGTCTCAAGACAAAATAAAATAGAAGCATCTTGGGAGACTGAGGCAGGAAGACTGCTATGAAATTGAGGCCAGCCTGGGCTGGATAGTGAGTTCTAGGCCAGCTTGTGTTACATGGTCCCCAAACAAAACAAAATAATTCTAATCAAAAAGAAGCAAAAGTTTCAGGTGATAGATATGTTAATGAACTTCGTTAATCATTCAACTTGGTACTACTAAATAACATCACTGTATAAAATATCTAATTTTTAAAGGAAAAGTCAATAAAGGATCCCAAAGGGGAGCCACAGGAAAGCAGCAGAGGAAGGACAGGATCACAGGCAGAGCTGGAGCAAACAACCTTGTCAGCCAGCACAGGACTATTCAAACACACAGCTACTGTTGAGCTCACTCAGACTGAGGGCATTTGTTGTGGCAGTGTGGCACATTAACACAGCCAGCAGTCCAGGGTGAACTGAACCTGCTCCAATGTCTGGCTGCTAGGCTAGGCTTCTTTGCAACAGATTTTATTTGTTTGTTTTTATTTTTATCTTTTAAATATTTATTTTTAACTGTGTAAGGGTGTCAGATCTTCTCAATTACAGACAATTGTTAGCTGCCATGTGGATGCTGGGAATCGAACTCAGGTCCTTCAGAAGAACAGTCAGTGCTCTTAGCCGCTGAACCATCTCTCTAGCCTTTGTTTTTATTTTTTTTTAATTTTTTTTTAAAACTTTATTTATTTATTTGCCTTGGTGTTTTGCCTGGAACTGGAACTACAGACAGTTGTTAGCTGCCATGTGGGTGCTGGGAATCGAACCCGGGTCCTCTGGAAGAGCAGATGGTGCTCTTAACCACTGAGCCATCTCTCCAGCCCCTAATTTTTTATTTTTTAAATATTTATTTTTATTTTATGTGAATTGATGTTTGCCTGCATGTATAACTGTGTAAGGGCGTCAGATCTTGGAATTACAGACAGTTGTTAGCTGCATGTGGATGCTGGGAATCGAACTCAGGTCCTCTGGAAGAGCAGTCAGTGCTCTTAACCTCTGAGCCATCTCTCCAGCCCGTTTTTATTTTTTTATTTTATTTTTAAACTTTATTTATTTATTTGCCTTGGTGTTTGCCTGGAACTGGAACTACAGACAGTTGTTAGCTGCCACGTGGGTGCTGGGAATCGAACCCGGGTCCTCTGGAAGAGCAGATGGCGCTCTTAACCGCTGAGCCATCTCTCCAGCCCCATTTTTTT